>JAAEAF010002019.1:0-21082 GCA_011037195.1 Triatoma infestans
GTACAATAAATTTCATCAAAACTTAACATCACACCCTAATCCTTTGGCAGCTAACCTCTTCTCAACAACACTCCCCACCAATCCTCCAAGATGGCTGAGACGCCGTTGGCCCCGCGACCAGCTGGTTGATTAATGACGTTCATTTCTGTATGACCGCCATTCACGACGGTTACGCCACATATACATCTGTTTTACTTATTGTACCATTTCGTGCAGTTGTAAATGTTCAACAAAAAAGTTATAAAAAAAAAAGTTCAGTTACTAATTTGTATGAGTTAGTAGGAAATCAATCGGTAATGACATGGCAAAGTCATAGCAATGTCAAACCTTCACAACACATAACAAAAGAAAGAATCATTTATAACTAGTGGCCTAGCCGGCCGCTGTCTTCAAGACAAGGCCGCGGCCAAACAAACAAAACCAAGGGTCAGTAATTTACATCAAAGCAAGCACCGATAAGCTGGTTATTTATCTCCTATTTATTCCAAGTATTTCTTGTTAATAGTTACCATCACTCACGTTTAAATTACTGAACAAATACAGTCTATTTTTATAAATTCAGTGTTAATAATTCGAGCACTAACTTCCAAAAATCTCTAAACTAACTTCCGCCCTCTTCAAGACATCTACTACATACTATAGGAATCACAATAAACGATTCCACTACAAATCGTATATTGCACTTGCTGCGTCTGCATTACATTGCAAACTAGCTGGCAATTCTTCTAGCAAGCCCCAACAATACTGGTTGGGCAGTTTAAAGATACTTAACGTTATGATGCATAATAGCATTTTAGACATTAAAATTAAATAATATACTTTAAGCCATTTTCAAGAAAACTGCAAAATCTTACATTGCAGTAAAAATTTTTGGTCATGCAATTTTCATTAAACTTGAAATTTGTAGAACGTATTTAAGTGGCTTTCAAGTTAAAAAAAATTGATGAAGTTGTTTTCAAAAAATAACGCAAAAATAAATAAATTTGCATTTACAGTCGACGAATTTGACCGAAACTTTCGTAGTAATAACTACGGGAAGATCAGTGCCGGTGCTTCCTACGATTTTTCTTTTTCTTTGTGTTTTGTTTTTTTTTGAGTTGTTTTCAAAAATTGACAAGAAAAAGTAATTTAAAAGAAAAAGAAATTTACAAGAGAAAGTAAAAATGTTATAGTTGGAAACCATGTTGAATATTTTTTTGCTTATATTTTTGGCAATGCTTTGACCCGCTATTGTTGTATTGGCAGTGCTGGGCGGAGTTATGGACCATGTCCAAATAGCTGAAGAATAAATGAGGTTTCTATAAGCTTTACTAACCCGCTAGCAAGTAGTTTGAAGTTAGATTTAATTACATGACGTATAAACTAAACATCTGATCAATTAATATAAGCTACTATAACCTAAGGGAGACGTTACATTAGTATCGTAGTACTTGTTTTGCATCAGGAACTACTATGGTATAACATAAATAGCATGCAATTAACTAATAATATAAAAAAAATGACCATTTCTTTACTTTCGAAATTTTAACAAAATTTTTGAGAAAGAACTGAGGACAAATTAATGGACCCGCTTATTGTTTAACCTTAACTGGATTTTTGTATCATTCGCATCAATCCCTAAGTCATAGTATAGGTACCTATCTTGAAAACTTAAGTTGGTTTGAAGTGATAGAATTAATTAGTTTGAAGTAAAATCATTTAACAGAATGCGAATTTTATTGAAGATTTATAAGTTTCGGCGATTCTAGTAAAAACCTAGAAAAAGAACAAACAAGAAAAAAAAAGGAAATCATTCTTCGAATGTGAAATACGAAAGTGGCATTTAAGTATTCGAAAAAAGCTAAAATGATGAAATGATTTCCAAAGACGTTTGTTTAGAGAAAGCAAGGAAGCTTACGGGATATAATATGACCCCACTCAGAAAACACAATGAGGACTTCCCAAACTTTGGGATTGAAGAGATTAGGAAAATGGGGAAAGAGACTGGGTCGAGTGAATGGGAAAAATCGGGAAAGGGACTACTCTAGATTGCTAAGAAGAGGAAAGTCACTAGATCGGGAAAAACTAGGAAAATGTAGGGAAAGGCACTGGATAGTGAAAATAGAGAAAGACATTTAAGGTGGAGAGAATAGGGAAAAGCGCAGTTCGGGGAGAATGGGGAAAAGCCCAAGATCAGGAGGAAGTTATTGAGACTTGTGAGAGACTGATTCTCTGCCTGCCTCTGATGATCCAATATTTTTCTCTAATTGTATTCAGCAGACATTGGCCAATTATTTCTGTTTAGTAAGTAACGATCGAAAGTAAGAAGAATATATTGTGCATTCTGAATTAGCCTATATATAATGTAAATTGTCTAGCGAATCCTCAGATGTGGTTCGGAAAGACTGAAAAAAGACAGCTGTTGGTAGACCGCGTTCAGATGCTTCCTGAATTCATGAAAAGGAAAAAATGAGAGAATTATAACAAATTATTCTTGTTTTTTTTTTGTTTTTTTTAATTTCGAATTACGAGAATAATTTCTATAACAGGGAATTGACTAAATTTCATATTTTTAATATTCATATTCAAATTGTTCAAAAAAAAATAAATATTAATTGAAATTCGGTATTAATTAAAAAGGCCTTTATTTATTACTTAATGAAATATGGAAAATATCAGTTTTTATCAAAATAAAAGAAAGAACATTGAATTAGTTCCAGAATGTATGTTTAAAACAAAATGGCTGGTTCATTTGCCTAGTAAGCGGAATGAGGGCCAACTTGTTCCAGATCTATGAACTTTACTAAGATTTACTCTTTATTGTAATTTATGAAGTGTTATAGAGCAATTTATTAATTTTTTTTTTTTTTCCTTTTTACTTCGTGTTTTAAATCAAATGTTGGGAGTTGTCAGATTAGTACTCCTGTGAACATGAATAGAAAGTCATTTACAGTGCTTTCTCATATCTAAAGAAATTTTGCAAATAAGTATAATACATCACAAAATTGAATGAAGTGTTTATTAACTCGGTTGGTAATTCACTTCAATGTGCAAGTGAATAAAAGGAAATTTCCATTTATTCTTGTGTTCTGCCATTTTAAAACTTTTTATTTTCTTCATTACCAGGTAAATCATTATAACTTTTTGAATCTCTGTTATATTTTCTTTGTTGTTAATTTTAAACAAGTTTTAATTTATTACATTACTTATTCCTCTTCACATTTTCCTTATTTCCTCAAAACTGAATCGCAGAAGTTTGGAAAAACAGCTGCACTTTTTCCAAGAAAACCGCGATTGCTGAAAATCCCTTAAGATAAAATCACATTTCCTGTTGATGTAGCACTTTAAGCGATATCTTATGGGATTCCATGCCGGTAATTAAACGGAATATCAAGTTTATGCTTGAGGGAAGGGATTAGCGCTCTGGACTAGCAACGGGAAGGTCCTGGCTTTGAGTCCATCAATGCTAACCTTAGATTTTCTTTTTTCCTAGAAGCTTCTATAACTCACTGTCCAGTGATGCTACTAATAAAAGGAATGACAAATAAAGAGTAACTATTAAATAATTTATCATTTCCTCCATAGGAGCAAGGAATAAATATGTTCGTTATTCCAAGAAAATGTATTCGTTATTGGTTATTCGGAACTTCTTCGAGTAAATGGCCAATTACTGCTTTCAGTTTTGTTCAGATAAGTTTAATGGGAAGTTCGACATATTGATTAAAAAAAACACACACAAAAAATCACAATTTTTATTTCAAAATTAAAGAATAGTTTATAACAGCAATAATGATGAAAGGACTGGTATGGATGGTCTGTAATTAGAATGGCTGTGCTGACTTACAGAATAGAAATTACATGAAGATGTGTTAGTAAAATGTAGATAAAGGGAACTTCCATCATTCAGAACTTTATATTGCTCCATGCCACTATTTAACAAACTATTTCTCCATTAGTTGCGACTATTCTGGGAGAATTAATGCGGTTTTATTTATTGATTTTTCGAACCTTATATAATAAATATACTTTGCAATTTTCTAATACTGCAAAAAAAAAAAAGGAGGAAATATTTTGCGATCGTTCAAATGTTTAAAAATTGATATTTTACCGCAATACAGGTTTTGAAGGTTCCCTAGATATGGAACAATATATTTTTAGCAATTTTGTTTGTATTGTTCCTCACGCGTTGGTTTAGTGGCCTAGCGCACTCGCCTTTCGTGCGAGAATTCAGGATTCGATTTCAATTGGTTCTTAATTTATATGGATATAAAAAAATGTGAATAGGTGCAAATATTGAGAACATATTTTAATTCAAGTTAAGTCACTCCACCTCTCTATAACCTGTTACGTTTTTGAATACCTCAAATCCGCTCTATTTTGGATTTGTTTCGATCTTGTTTTCGCTTATTGCCGTTAGATGTAGGGCTACTTAGTGTTGAATAATGTTACTTTTACACACTAGTGAGAGAAAGTAGTGTGAGTAAAGTAGAACTTCAACTGATACATACTGATTTTAGTGTAGAAAAATTATTTTTTCTTTGATAAATAAAATGAAAAAAAAGAAATCTTGTGTGAAACACTCATAAGGCTTTCTCATTCTGGGGTTTACATAATTATAATTGACTAATTCTGTTCTAACATGTCAATTCTTACAATATGTTTAGTTGTCTTCAACATATAGGAATGGGAGTAACTAAACTTTTCTGAGGAAAGCATTGTCTTACTCTACCCCCGCAAAACCTTCCTTAAATGAATTTACTCGGAAAACTAATTCAACAGAAGTGATAAGTCTCAATATGTATGGTTAGAATAGCAAGTTTAATGAAATTCATTGGTGTCTTTATCGAGAAAGTCGTAAAAACTTGGAAAAAAAGAAAAAGAAAAAAGTTCATTGGTTGTACTTCCGTTGAATCAATTTTCTTCAAACTCGGCTTAAATTACTTTTCCAGGAGAAGTATTTCAAAGTTGTATCTCTTAATATGTGTTGATAATTATTGCAAAGTTTAAAGAAAATCGTTGGAGCCATTTTCGAAAAAAATTACAAAAAAAAAAAAACAAAACTGAAAAATCCATTCAGTAAAGTGTTATTTCCGGTTTGACCAATTTTGATCAAAACTTTACTGTCGGGCCCCATGTTTGCAGTAAAATTAAATATCAAGTTTGAACTTTATGCATATTCCGGTTCTGAGTTAAGCTTTACATACTCACTGACCAACACGTGTTGTTTTAGAGACGTCACTACCCTGAAGAACCCTAAGGCTATATGAGAGAAACGTCGGTTTATAACGAAACCTAATTGTTTTATATAATAGGTTTATATCCGTGCAGTTGTTATTCCAAATTTAAAGAAAATCTCTCTAGCTGTTTTTGCTAAAATTCCAAAATCTCAAAAAAAACTATTCTGTAAAGTGGCACTTCCGGTTAATTGAGTTTCTTATACTACTATTGAAGTATAGGGAAGCTTAGCTTAATTAACCCCCCCAAAAAATCAATTTTCCCGCGGAAAATGTTTCAAATAAATGAATTGATAGGAATTCATTTGGGTACATAGTGTACAAAGTTTAAAGAAAATCGTTTGAGGGAGTTGGAAAATCGCGAATAAATATTCACAGTAAAGTCGCATTTGCGGATGATGGATTTTACCCGAAACCTTCGTGTAGATGCGGATACTTCCTTCCGATTTTTCGTTTTTGAGATATTCTGTTTTTTTATTGGCATTGCCATGTTATCATTCAGCCATTAATGCTTATGTGATACTGAACTGACTAATTAGTTACTTATTCATTCCTTCTGCGAAAGTAACCTGTATAATAGGTTTATTAAATAGATTTACATAATAAATAGATTCGTAAAAATAAATACAAACACGCCAATAAATATATTTGCACAATTAGGTCTTCTAAAAACCTAACGCGACTCATTTGTACAAACTATCTGATCAACATTCATACGGTGGGTCGGAGTACTCGATATTCCTCGCACCCCCCTATATACTTAATCTAACTATACATTAAATGTACACTATAGACAATAAAGGTATATACCAAATATTTACAAATGGGATGGTTTACGCGATATTCCAACCAATCCCGTAATACTTAAACCTAAACGCAGATTTATTCTGTTAAAAAACACATAGACACAATACAGACTATTCGGTAAAAATTATTTTCGAATTCAGAGGACCGCCAAAACATGTATTTCCGGTGAAAACTCAATTTTTGAAAATTTGACACGATCACAATACTCTTCCACTTACTAGGAATAAAAGAAAGTAAAAATTTGGTGATGTTTTTTTTATAAGTGTTAAATTGAGCGTATATCATGTTCAAACAAAACCAAAAAAAATAAAAAAGGTAAAAATACAACAAAAGAAAGTGCGCCAAAAGTATTGTTATTATACTGGGTAACTTTATAACTACTTCGATAAATTCTCACTTTTGTATTACTAAAATGTAAAAGTGTGGCCATAACCAAAAGCTGAAGGTGCTGTTGGCTTCACAATGGCCAAACAAGTACCACTTACTATATACAATATGTAATGTATCCTGCTATATTCATAGCCTTTACACTTGTTCGAAAGCATTACTTCCTCTTTATTCTTTATTTCTAATTTCTAAGCCAACATAAATTATTAAGTTATTCTTTTTTGTTTTATTACATTTTCGTTATATATTGTTAATAATTCGTAATAATATAGACACAGATTTTCCACAAAATCATATTAACAATTTTCATGTGAGTGTGAAGAATGGCTTATGTAATAGGATCCATAGCCGAGAAAGAGAGACAAAATGACAGGACCACTCTCTCGACTAGAGTGGGAGAAACTGCGTAAGAATTCTCGACGAGAGAATTCATACTACAGAGTTCACTGGCCAGTCACAACGTGTCATCTACCTTACCTTTCACCACTCTACCATACTCTACCATTTTAGTGTGAAGTCCAGGCAGTCATTCTTACATTATACAGTGTTCAGCCATATCTAGTTGTTCATTCAAACCAAACCATTTCTCTCCTTCATCAAACCCATAACACTTATAAACGACAATAGGTTATCTGATGTTAATATCTACAAGTAGCATCTGTATACCCAAGCCACACAGAAATGTATATTGCATAGAATGAATTACTTACTAAATTATTTAGGTTTAAGGTACGCTAATAGATCTAGTTTTATAATTAATTTAGATATGTTTAAGTTATGTACAGTCCTTATTTTATTACATTTCTGTTTATTTATTAAAATGTATGTTTAAAAATGTCTCAAAATCACAAAATCGAGGAAGCTCAAATGTGCAACAATAAAGGTTGATGGTCAAAACCCAGAAACCGGTAGTGCGATTTACTGAATGTTTATTTCTTTCAGTTTTTCGAGAGTTTCTCAAAAACGGCTATAACACTGGTCCATTATCTATCTACTACCTACCTACCTATCTACCCCTTGGCGCTACGGCCCTACAAGAGCCTGGTCCTCCTCCACAATCCTACTCCACTTTTCTCTTTTCTGGGCGTGTCTTCTCCATCTTCTCACTCCCATTCTCTTCAATAATTCTTCCACATCTCCCAGCCATCTCAATCGGGAACGTCCTTTTCTGCGGCTCCCTACCGGTTTTCCTTCCAACAGCCTTTTTGGAATCTTGCCTTCGGACATTCGTTCCACATGCCTCAGCCATCTCAACTGGTTTTTCCTCACAAAGGTTACCAAGTCTGGTTCATTATACATTTGACGGAGCTCAGCATTCTTTCTTATCCTCCAGCTCCGATTTTCACAGATAGGTCCATGTATTCTTCTGAGCACCTTCCTTTCCCATATATTTAGCATTCTCTCTGTTTCTTTCGTAAGTACCCAGGTTTCACAACCGTATGTGACCACAGGACTTATGATTGTTTTAAAATAAGGACCTTCGCTCTGTTTGTCAGACCTCTAAACTTGAGCGGTTTCTGAAGTGCGAAAACGCACTTGTTCCCCGGAAGCTAATCTGGCCTCAATCTTTTCAGAGTTTTCTTTTCTGTTAGAAGAGCACCTAAATATTTGAACTGACTGACTGTCTTGAATTCGTGGATTCCAAAACACACAGTTCCTTTTTATTCTTTCGGAATTTCTTGTTGTCCTCATATACACATTCTTTTCATCATTTATTTATAAACCCAGTTTAGTTGCAGCCCTTTCAAATTTCTCAAAAACCCCTGTTAGCCTGCTCTTGAGCGAGCTGATATCGGCACATCATTCTGCGTACGCGAGCTCGTTGCGACATCCTATTACGAATAGTACCATTTGCGTTTGTACGAATTGCTCTAATTGCGTTTTCGAGTACTAGATTAAAAACTGTGGGGGACAGATAATCACCTTGTCTTAGACCGTCTGTCAAATTTCTCCGACAGCCTTCCCTGAACCTTCACCTTAAGCTACTCCCTGTAAGTGCCATTCTCGTTCGCCTTACTGACTTACAAGGGATTCCTAGATTCAGCATAATCTTAATCAGTTCTTTTATCTACATTACATAAACACGTCTCACTTTTATTTGTAACATTTTCCTTGGAAAATCTATTTGGAGAATTGGAGGTACAGTTCATTCCATTGGAGAATGCCTTAAGCATTCTCCTATAGAATACCACTTCAGTATACTATATGGTTCTATTAGTATATAATATTTGACTGTTTTGCAAGTAATGATGTGGTTAAAAACATACTGAATTTTTTGCATAAAAAAAAATATCAAGAAATTTGATATAATAAATACTTGAAAATGGTGGAGAAATGATGATGCTATCCTTCTTTTAAACAATTTTCGATTCAATTTAAATTTTCAATTTGAAAGGCAAGTTCAAATAATACTTGAAGAAAATAAATAAATACTGTTTTCCATTTTATATTATCTACCTATTCAATATGTACTTATGTATTTTGACATTAAGACGGTGACAGTTCAAGGGTTGATATGAAGGAAATATATAAGCCGTTTCAAACTAATGATTGTGCCCATTAACTGGTGAGTGCTATAGATGATACCACACAGTAAGGTATAGACTACCTATGGATGGCTGATGGTTGGCCTAGGGGGGGGGAGACTGACAACTCGTTATCGCGGCATTTTTATTTTGTGAACCACCCCCAGCCTATACAACCAATCGTGTTCGATAAATTTCACATCCTGGTACCGGCATGTTTTTCAAACTTCTTCTTCTCCATTATATTAATTTATCATTTTTATCATTCTGTTTAGCAGCCAGCTTTTTCCCTTGTGAGTCTTGCCCATTTTTCTACAAAGCTATCAACCCCCAAGTATAGACCAAAAAAAAAAATACAATCTATGGCTCACTAGGTTTTTGTGCAAACTTTCTCACGGAACGCATTTTTTTTCCACTACTTTCAAGTAAATTATCCAAAATTGTAGAGGAAGCAGCAGTCGCCATCTTTACAATAAATAAGGACTCTCAAAGTTGCCTATTATTAATAAAATTATGCCTTAATAATTAGTAATAATAAAGTCTTTATTTTCATAAAGTATTGCGATCATACCAAATTGATGATTTAAAACAAGTAACTAGTAACTTTTGATTTTTATGTTTCTTTGCTGTTCAATATTAGTTTCAATGTTCCACTAAAAATTCCTTTTCCACATCTCTATCAACACCATCTATATATTAAAGCCTTGATGAAGACAGAAAAGTTTGTCGTAACGTTGCCATGTAATTGATTATTATTTCTTTTTTGACCGATCTTCATCAAATTTCTTAATAACATTGTGCATTTAATTCGCCAGTAACGGCAAATATAAAAAGACGTGAAGTACAAATAAACTCCAGAGTTGTCATCTAATTCAGATAGCCAAACGGCCAATATGTACACAGATCAGATATGGGATTGCTTGGGGCTGGTATGGGATTGCTTGGGTAATTAGTAGCCAAAATAAGGTTTTTCTAGCTCGGGTTATTCAGGGTATTCAAGTTATAAGGGTAATGAGGGCTCTATTGGTATCCTCATTGGACTTGCATCAAACTGCGGCATTGCAAAATGTCTCAGGAGTGTAACCTTCAGAGCTTGGGTGCACCATCGATCACAAGAATGGTGGGTTAAAAACCTCCAGAGGCGGGAAAGTTTAATAATAGATATTCGCCCAGGCTTACTATACAATTATTCCAACAAGGTCGTGCGGTGATAAGGATATGTGTAGATATCCATACTGGCAACTATAGAACTCAACAAGAACATGAATCGCATGGGTCTAACAACGGGGATAGCCTGTGAAGATTTTGTCAAGAGGAAAATGATACAGTATTGCAAGTATTCTATCAGTTTGAATGGCTCGTACGGCTGAGATTCCATTTCTCTCGAGAGGAGAAACTGATGCCTGCAAGCTTCAGCCAAGGGTCTCTGTCTCTCTCGGGACTCTAATGAAACAGATAGGATGCTTTAACTGATGGGTGCATTCAAGGATCACCAGGAGTCTCTCATCAAAGTCTAATTAAACACATAGGACTTGGTAGGGCACTCTAACTAGCGGGTGGGTGCTACAATAGGGGTCGCCCATAGAAATCAAGAGCTTCTCTTTCTTGAACTACTGAACCTCTAGGTGCCTTATATTGTAGGTTCTCTATGGTTCTATGGTCTTTTCTCTTAACAAGTCATGAAGAACTTTCTACTTATGCATATCTACTAGGCTAGGCTGCCTGTGCGACCACTAACGTCCAGCTATTTTGGTCAAAAAGCAATCATTTCTATTGCCGGCCTTCTTCTAAACGAACAAAATACATTGTTCAAAATGAAATTATGAACAAAAAGCAAATGATTTCCTCACTTAGGAAAATGCTCGCCAAGTTTGTTTCCATACAAAATTTAGTTAATGTGGTATAAATGTAAATGATTATAATATACTAGTACTAATGATTATGTAAATAGCAATACTACATAAAGTTAACATTAGATTGCACGCAGACACTATGGGGGAAGTAAACAAATGTTTTGCTAACACGAAACATGTATATTTGTTTTTTCATAGCAAATGTTCCGTTAGCAAAGAAAAAAAAAGTAAATCAGTCCTTCTCTATAGCAGAAAATATAAAAGTACAATAAAAAAAGAAGAAGAGTGAATTAAAAACAAAAAAACGACATAAAAATAACAAACAAAAAAGAAGAAAAAAACAAGGAATAATTTATGTGAACTATGACAACAGATAATAAATTTCCCTCTTAGATTAAAATATTATTTACCGCTGGATTTGATGTTTTAAGATTTTGAATTTATATTAACATTTCTAGTAAACTTGTTTTATTTAATTAAATTTAAAAACAGTGTTTGCTTGAAATTGTTACTCCATTAATATGTCCCATGAAAATAAAATATCTCATAAACAGGAAACAGTTTATTTGTCAGCAAGACTGCTATCCTGTTTTGTCCTTTTTTTTTTATTGTCTAATTTGACCGTTTGTTTTTGGTTTTTGTCTGGCAATAATGTCAGTGTGAAAACAAATATTTGTTGTGTTGTATGTAATTAAATATATTATCTTCATGCCTGAGGATATTGCCTGAAATCTAAACTTTAATCAAAGGATTTGTCGGTAAGCTACGAATACAAAGGGGCAAGCATTACCTTCAGTTTTATTTTTTAATAATACTTCATTATTAGATGAAGAATATTCTATTATTTATTTCATATTTTTTTAAAACTTAATTATGTTTTTTTTTTCACTTCTCTTACTGTTGTAAGGAGAAGTATTTGCGATCTATAAAATTGTCGAAACTATATTTTCCGTTTTTAACAATATGAAATAGTTATCTATGTGATAAGAGAAGATCCGTTTGAAGATTTGAAAATATTTTTGTCTGTGCAAATGTTTCAGTTTTTTTTTTTTTTTTAATAGAAATATTGTAATTTTAAATTATATTATAAGAACTTTGATGGGTCCCTACTACGTTTCTATTTATGCAACAAGTATGCCAAGTTTGAAGACAATCATTGCAACCGTTTTCGAGCAAATGCAAAAAAACTCAAAAACCCTCGCAGTTAACCGTCTTTTCTTCAAATTTGGAATTTTATCGATACTAATATGTATTAATATTATTTAGGCAAACTGCACCAGGTCGATGATTGTTAAAGAATGCCGTGAACTGTTAGAATCTCTGACAAACCACAATAGCCTTGGGGGCTGGGCTGGATGGCGGGACACAAAGTCATTCAAGGTAATGAAGTGGCCGCGACAGACTGGCAAAGGAGGGCGCCTCACGAACGCCGATGGGCCTGGAGCCTTTCTGCGGCATCTCGTACCAGAACTGCCTGTGGGGTCATTTGAAAAATGGCTAACACGGAAACATACATTATATTCGAAAAATAGAGCGGGGCCGAGGCCTCTAAGATTTTTTTGGAGGGTCCTCAAAGACTGACACACCTATCTCCTCGGCAGAACAAAAGTGCGGAGCTAAGGAGAATTACTGCCCTAGTTACAGGACATTTACTTTTAAGGCAAAAAGCATCTCCATAATTTAGGTCTCTCTGCGGGCCCACTTTGCTGGAAATGTGACCACATGGATGAGGCACCGTTTCACCCTCTTGGAGAGTGCATGCATTATGCGCGCAGACTTTTCCTGAAATTTGGCGCCCTCAATTTGGAGCCGAAGGCGGCAATCAGAAATTTCACTCGCCTCAACCCTGGCGTTTTTTAATGATACAGGGCTGATGTCTTTACGGGGTGCACAATGGGCCCAGCTGAGGTCTAAGTGCTGAATCTCCTTTTGGAGGCCCCGAGTTTCTAGATTAAATTAGGTGGTTTTTACCACCTAATCTAATCTAGAAACCTTATGTTGAAGTGGTACTATAGGCTGTGGAAAATGTATCTGCTTGGAAAGATTATTTACCCTCTCTGTTAATTACGATGAAAGCAGTTCATCTACAGGAGTTTCTGGGCAGGTCTCTTTTAAATAAAGGATTCAATTTTTGTCATTTGAATGAGGATCATTCTTCGGGTTTAACTCTCTCTGAACACTGTTGGATTTTTAGGCTAAGATGTAAGCTACTCTACTTGAATCAAACACCATGGTTCCGGAAAGAGATTGAGCTGTGGGTCCTCTGTAATTCGAAAGATGTATTGAGGATGTAGTACATTTTCTTCTGGCTTCGGATCTTCTGGCTGTCCATGTCTAATTAAATATGCCCGCCATGCCTGGTCGTATCGGTATCAGCTTATACAAGAATTTAATTTCTAAACATGTATGACTTTGGTATATACCTATAATTTTTTGAGTTCTCAAAAGTTGTTATATTTTTTGTTATTTCTCCTTGTACTATTTTTTCTTTCTATTTCAGGTTACGTTAATTCTTCTTTCTGTTTATACACTTATTTTATTTTTTCTTATCTTATCTTATTATGTACCTATATAAATGTATGAAAGTAATATCGAACCCGGCTGACGGATTATTCCAAGCCGTAAAATACTTTCTTTTATTCATCATTTGTGCTTTCAAAGAACAATAAAGTATTATTATTAGATGGTACTATAGAGGAAAGCATAACGCTGCTGTTTCACCAGAACGCTAAAAAGTCAATTTTCGCCAGAAAATGTTCCAAATAAAAGTGGCTGATTTGTAGATAGTATATAAAGTTTAAAGAAAATCAAAGCTTGATCGCTGTACTTAGGAGTAAGAGAAAGTAAGAAGTTAATAAAATGTGTAAATGTTTATTAAAAATTAATCTGTGGAACATATAATGAAATTTGGTTTTTCATTGAATTTTAGCTGTGAGGAAACTGAATAAGATATATTTGTATTGTCCCTAAAATTGACATAAATGTTGATAACTGTTTAGTGAAACAGGGCGTCACCAGTTAGTTGTCAAACTATGTCCTCCTGTCTGTAGCTTCGCCGCTTATCGATATATTCGTGTTGTAAAGTTCAGTGGGAAGGAGTTTCCTAAACCGGCCCCATTTACCGATAACAACTATTCACTATACTGAACTGAATGTTTAAACACTAAGACCATTGAGTTGAACATATGTATAGATAAGACAAAGTGACAATAGTTTTGTTAACCTCACTGGGGTTCATACTACAAAATTAGCTGAGAAAAACAAGTATAGAATGATTCTGTTATAAATTTACAGTTTTTCGCCTGCAAACGGCTTTGAGGAGAAGATTGTCGTTACATCACTATACACAATGTGTAATTGACGCTCTTTACCAGTTGGTAATGGAATGGTATGGTATACCTTGTATAGGCAAAACATTGCTCCATTGTCTACTTACTTGTTTAATGTTATTGTGGTATTTGCACCTGCTACCAAAACCGCACAAATTGAAATTTAATTCCACTCTCAAATGGTGTCATGAAGCACTTGCTCACACACACACACACACATCCATCTGTGACATGTGTCACTTTTCCTTCATCTATAACCAACCACCAAACCTCCAAACTCAGTTACTGTAATTGTTTCCAAGATAGGATAGTCTCGAGACGACAGATATCACCTCAATATATTAACAACATATATCTTATCTCTCTACCCACTAACTTCTCATACCACACTATCGTGAATATGCATCACACACCACGCATATATATATATATACACAACACATGCACCCATCCATTCACACAAAACGACGGATATATAACTGTAAGATTTTAATCTGAGAATGAGATGTTTGTACGGCAATGGCTAGAAGAGTTTTTTAAAGACAAAAAATATTCTTTGTTGCTCTATGTTTTGGGCACCATCGGTGCCCTTCTTCAGGAACTCTTTAGGGACTGAATTCAGTCTCCACGTTCTCAACGTTTACATCTCTCCTACCCTAAAGAACTCCTGAAGAAGGCCACCAATGGTACCCGAAACGTAGAGCAACAAAAAATATTTTTTTCTTTAAAAAACTCCCTCTGGCCGTTGCCGTACAAACATCTCATTGTAATTTTAAGGCCTGGCGATTTGAATACCATCTTTTTTTTAATGTTTTACTTCAACAATGACAATGCCATTGATATGTTTTTCATTTAAAGTAGAAGTCCGCAGAATTCCTAGTTTAAAGAAGAAATCACTTGTGCTAAACAATCGTGAGTGGAATTCAATTATAATTTTTTTTAATTTAAGGCGTATCGACATGTATGGTCATTGGCGCCCGGAGCATTCTCAGTGAACTGCCCGCGTCCGGGCAGTGTTCTCTCGTTTACAACACTGTCCATCACCGAACAGTGCTCCTGGGAAGAAAAAAAATCTAAGGGCAGCATAGCTCTGGACTCGAACACGGGTCCTCCACGTGGGAGACCAAGGCGCTAACCACTGAGCTAATCTCTTCCCTAATTATAATTATACAGTATTATACAATTAATAAATTATCTTTAATCATAAATTATCTATATCATCAAATATTACTTATTTGCCCTAACAAACAGTCAATGTAGGTACAATTATAATCCTAGTCAGGTACAATGAATGATTTCATAGCAGTCCAGAAGACAGCGCCAATGACTTTATACAAAACTAAATAATATGTGAAATTTAACGCTATAGTTTTCACAGAATCATCAGAAATCAATTTTTTTCGGAAAAATATTTAAAAATAAAAATGATAAGTTAACTTTTTAAGTTTTCAGTTTAAGTTAACATTTTTTTTTTAAGTTTTAAGTTTAATTAACATTTTAAGATTTCCTCGTAAATGGCTCCAATAATTTTGTCTAGGTACGTAAAAGTTGGTTTTATTTATATAATTTATAACAATGTTCAATGTTTATTTTGACTAATCCTTTATGTACCCAAACGTCTTTACCTCGCATTTTCTATTATTATAATCTGCAACCAAAATATCCGAAGAAAAATTTGTGATTCGCTGGTCTTCTGACACATTATTTGACTAAGCTCAAAGCCGGTTTAAAGAGAAAGGGTGTACACAAAAATATTGTAGCGTTTTTAAACCAAAAACTATGTTCAAAAGTCATCACAAGTCAAAGATGAGCTAAAAATCAGGTTGTCGATAATAAGGAATTTCTCGGATTATGTGAAGCAATATCTATATGCGACGGATCGAGGATTATCTACTGCAGTACTGACTCCACGGTGAGTTACCATTTCCTCATGAGAACAAGATCCTCATGAATCGTCACAGCGCCAGGATAAACAGCATGTCGATGTGTGAAAAATTTGCTTCAAAATTACAATAGATGATCGATTTTTTTGGAAAAGAATAAATTACAAGTATTGAAAATTAGATATTTTCTGAAAAATTCAAACAAGTGTGTGCCTTGTGTAACCTGGCAAGTATATGCGTATGCCGATGATTTGGTGATCATGGCTAAAAGTGGGTCAGCACTATACGAAGCATTCCAACTAATTTTATCTAACGGCCAGAAAGTAGGGCTTATAATAAATGAAAATAAAACCAAATACATGCTAATGTCCTCAAAGACAGGTAATAGCAGAATGACTAGCATTAAACTACAAGGCTTCACGTTTGAAAAAGTATCTTCCTTCTCATACCTGGGATCTTCCGTCAACAATGAAAACAAAATTAGTGTCGAAATTGAAAGAAGACTGATGATCGCTGGAAATAGAGCATATTTTGCTAATCTTAGCAACTTTTTAGATCCCAGTTGATTTCTAGAAGAATTAAAATTAAACTATATAAAACATTGATCAGGCCAGTGATTACTTACGTCGCAGAAACGTGGTGTCTGCCAGCAGACAATGTTCAGAAGCTGAAAGCTTTTGAGAGAAAAATAAGACGTATATATGAAGCAACACAGGTTAATGGTCGATGGAAAATAAGAAATAATCAAGAAATTGAGTAGATACTAGAGAATGAGGATTATAATTAATTTTATAAAAGCTGGAAGACTGCGTTGGGCTGGTCACGCCATACGGATGGATGAAACGAGAATGCCAAAAAGAACGTTGGAGGCTAAAGTAGTTGATAAAAAAAGAAGAAGAGGCCGACCAAGAAGTAGATGGAAGGATGAAGTGGACAGGGATGCCAGGACGCTGGGAGTGAGGAACTGGATGAGGGTGGCTATGGATAAAGAGAATTTGAGAGGGATACTTCGTAAGGCTCATGGTCACCCCGACCTATAGAGCCAGGGAGTTAGTAAGTAAGTAAGTAAGTGTGCCTTGTGTCAATTCAGTCCGGCACATGATTGGGATAATGTCACACTTCGCGTGTGGTGGAACTTTTAAAGTGTTTTGCACTTTTTCTTTCATGTGATCTGCTGGGATACAATTTCTAAGGCATCGAATTCTTCTATCCAGAGAGCTGATCCAAATATCCACCAATTTTGTCCTCGACATAACTCAAAATTGTTGAAGTGAAAAGAAAGGAAAATTTACAATAACAAATATAAGTTTTTTATATTAAAGTAGAATAATAATTTTTAATTAACTTCCAAAAAGCGTTTATGAAATAATTTCTATAAAATATTACTTTTCAAATTAGATTAAAAGAAAACAGAGAATTAATGATAGAAATTTCTCTTTAATAGCCGTTCTTGTAATATCGCTCTATTCTTCTTTATTTATGTCAATTATGGTTGAAAAATTGAATTTATGAAGTTTTTCCAATTGCAATAAATATATATTACATTTTTAACTCGTAAAGTTATTTTATATTAAATACTTTTCCTTTAAAAAGCATATTTCATTTTGAATTTTTTTTTTTTTTTCTATAAATGATTAATTATTAAAAATTTTTAATATCTTTTGATCAGCCCCGGGAAAAATATAAAGCTTATTTACTTTAAGTGTTCATTTTGTTATGGACAATCCAAACGTAGCGACAGATCAAAGGGTGCTTATCTCATCCGACAGTTTTATGGTTCAGAATTATTCAGAGAGTAATTAATCAAGATTGAAACGTTTTAAATGAAAAAATATTTCGTTATATTGGAGATAGAAATTAATATGAAAAAGAAAGGGCATCTTGCCATCTCCCATGGACCATATTGACATGAAATATTTTTTCCTGAAAAAGTGGAGGGTTCTAGACCTCTGTAAATTGAGGTTTTACCACCTCAATATGTACGGGAACTACCAGTAAAACTTTATTAAGTTACTTAAAAATATTTTGCTAGAATTTTAAGTTGGGGGGGAATTGGTTAACCAAAAGTACAAATTTACACAATGGTTTTTTAAGTTTTTTTTTTTTGGAAATTGACTCGAAAACGGCTAGCGATGAATTTTCTTTTGGGAATGCTAACTGAACAGATATATATTTTTCATTTTATTTGAAACATTTTGATTTTCCTTTACTCTATAAGAGCAAGTATTGTGTTTTAGGAAAAATTACGTTTTCACCGCAAGTGTTTCGAGAGTCCCTAAGTACGAAAAATATGTTTTTAGCAATGAGTGTCTGTTGGGTTGTCCGTTTGTCTGCCTGTCTGTATGTGTGAACAAAATTATCACAAAAACGAAAAATCGCAAGAAGCCCAAACATGATAATTCCAGTTAGGTACCACCACCACTGCATTTAATTAGAAAGTTTCGGTCAATTAACCGGAAATCCCTCTTCTTCTCTTTTTTTTTCAGTTTTTCGTGATTTCCTTGAAAACGGTTTCATTGATTTTCTTTAAATTATGTATACTTTCTATAGAGATAAAATTACTATCATATTTTTTTTGACACATTTTTGCTAGAAGTTGATATTTTAAAAGTTGCAGGGCAAGATGCAAATGTCAAGCTTTCCTTTAAAATACAAACATTCTTTAATCGTATAATATTAAACTTCATTGAAAGCATTTCTTGAATTCAAAATTTGAAGAAGTGTGTCTCTCTACACATTGCCCGCAAGGGGTATCTGTTGCATGCATTTACTTGGGGAGTACCGACCCCACGGGTTACCACAGCTCTGTACTCAACGCATTTCATCAGAACATTATACAAAACACTTAAACTACATACACTCTACACTTTACAGACAAGGACAAACACAGTACACATCCTAGGGCCTCCGTCCCTAGCTGATTTGCAAAAGCCAAGGGAGAAGGAAAGAATTAGCTCAGTGGTAGTGCGCTGGACTAGCAACGCGGAGGTCCCGGGTTCGAATACAGCCTGCTGTTCTTAGATTTTTTCTTCCTAGGAGCCTCTACAACTCATTGTCCGGTGATGGGCAGTGTTATCTGTAGCCAGAGAATGCTGCTTGGAGGCTGGCTGTGCATTGGAGAAGGCTCCGGGAGGCACAATAGATCTTTCAGGTCGCAGTGCATTAATCCCTTACAACAATCTATATCTAAATCTATATCTCTCTACACAGTGTAGGTTTAGACATTTTTTTTTAATTTTTTCGAACACGCCTCTAATGATTTTCATAACCTGAAATCATACAAAAATAATGCATGCAAAAATAAGATGATGATGATGATGATGATAATAATGTGTTTATTAAGAAAAATATTACATTACTTTTTTTTTTTTTTTTTTTTTTATAAATCAACACAATGCATGAACCTTGGTTCATCTGCAGAGTTGCAATGTATAAAGCATTTGAAAAAAAAGAGAGATAAAAAGTGATTATTAATTAAAAATTAAATTCCTCCCAAAAATTTTCTATATTTTAAAACAGATAGGTGTTATTGGTATAACTTTTTCGCAGTCATGACTTTTTTTCTTTTTTTTTTGAGCTCCCTAAAGAAACCCAGAATACTGGAGGGTTCTAGGATAGATATTTCCCCCTTTCCCATGTGGTAACAACCCAGGCTATTGAATGTTCTTTGGATGACGGCATTGCAGTCGGTGAGGAGATGTACTGGAATTTCCTATATCTCCCAACAGAATCTGCATGCGCCATCATCTTCTAGGCCCAGCTTCCTCAGATGTCCCCTGAGTCTGCAGTGCCCCGTAAGAATACGGATCTTATTCTTACTCAGACAATGCGTGTAGGCCTTCGATCTTCCTGGTTGTAATCTCCCAGACAGACCTTCCGCCTGCCTCAGTCCTGGGAGACGTGTTCCAGAGACCTGCTCTTTTTGCCACCTCCTCTTTCTTGATTTCTTTGAAGAATACCTGGTCGCCGCCTCCGCAAAAGGGCTTAGGCCTCAAGAGAGGAGGAGATGCAGCTCCTTCTTTTGCCAGGGTGTCGCCCACTCTATTACCTTCTACGCCAACATGTCCCGGCACCCAGAAGTGGGTAACTTTATTTCTTCAGCCTAGGTCGTTAAGTTTACCTAGCCAATCCCAAACCATTTTAGAACTGATTATACAGGAAGGAGCTCAGTGCTTAAATGGCAGCCTGACTGTCGGATAGGATAACTATCTCCTGATTCAGGTATCTTCTTATCAAGGTTAAACTGAACGCACTTTCCAAAAGCGTGAATTTCTGCCTGGAAGATGCTGTCCCATGGGTTCCGAGTGTTTGCTTCTAGGCTCAAAAACACCCCGACTATTAAATAACATTCCGTGTAAACACATCCCTTCCAAAAATTCTCCGCCTAATATCTTTTAATATGGGGCACACAGACCGCACATAGTGACATGTATCCACCAATTCTTTTATGTTGCACTAAGGAACATTGATGTATTCAACAACAAAACTTTTTGAATATAATTAATTTGTAGGTGAAGGGTATATACTCGTATAAATAAATATTGGCCACACACACACCGTCTTTAAATAAACTATAAAAGTAGGTGTATTTATCGGGAGAATAATTTTTTTTATAAAAAAATTGCAACAATTTCTCCAATAGCGTAATAGATATTAACCTAACACTGTTTATTGGAAACATTTCTTTGGAAAATAATATTTTAGGTAATTCTAGGGAATCTTGTTTTCTGGATTCAATGTAATCATATTCCTGGCCTTGCCATTTGCAGAGAACCAATATGCAACCCCCCCAGTATTACTGTATTTTTGTTAGGGCAACTTGGTGTGTAAACTTTAAAGGAAATTTGACAATTTTAAAACTGTTAACTATGTGATGTGATGGCAAGAAGAAGAAAGAAGATATAATTTAGTTGATGTGATGTGATGGCAAGAAGAAGAAATAAGATATAATTTTTAAATAAATCTAAAAATTATAACTAGTGGTTGGAATTGGAAAAGGATCCAGCCAGCCGCTATCTGCAGGTCAAGAACCGCGGCAAAACCCTTTCAAACAGGGGTCAATATACAGTCAAGAGAACCGCCGCA
>JAAEAF010002020.1:0-158716 GCA_011037195.1 Triatoma infestans
GAGTTCAATTCTTAAACCTGATGTTTTTGTTTTTATTTCCAATTTGTAATTATTGCGCATGCTCGCCAAAGACAACAAATGTTTTTTATAAGGAAATATGTTAAATATATAATATTGTTCAATCTGGTACATCTTCTAATCAAATACGAAGTTCTTTATTATTACAAATACGCTTTTATACACGGGTGTAACTACCTTGAAAAAACTAAAAACAGATCCGCACCTTAACCAGTCCTCCGGGCCGGATTGGAGCAAATTAGTACTTTGAACCTATAAGGGAATTTACAGTAAGTCTCACTTTCATACTTTTCCTTTATTCCGTTCTATTCTGTTTGATATAGCGCAGTTTCATTTGTTCACTTATCATTAAAATGACAGATTTGAAAGAATGAATAGCAAAACGCAGTCTGTTAAAGGCCCAGTTAACAAGTGTAGGTGATTATATAAAAACAAACAATAGTCACCATAAACCAAAACCTTTATTAATGTTGTTAATAAAATATCAATATAAGTAACGTACAGCACTTCATCACACTGTACTTAAATCCATCAAAACCCACACACTCTCACCTCTCTCGTTCGACCACGTGTCACCATACACAATTTCCAGGCATAATCGACACATCAAGTACCATCGATTATTTTCCCTTTTCTACACAAGATTTAATACATTTCTTAAAAATTTCGACTCTAAAAACGTTTCAGAACTTCAAGTCAGACTGGAAAAATTAGACAATGTTTTAGACTCATTTGTGAAAATACAAAATGAAATTGAAATGTTGGATGATTCCAACATTCAAGTACCAGAACGTGACATATTCGAAGATATTTATTACACGTGTAAACGATAATTAAACAAAAACAATTAAATTAAACAAAAAAACATATGGGAAATATATTAAATAAAAAAGAATCGGAGACGGCTGTTAAAAAAAAAAAAAACAATCTGGAGTCAGAGTGATTTAAACCTTGGTATTGTGGATGTCTCTTGGTGAATAAAATTTTAATACTGTGTATGTCTTTGTGTTAATTAGACACTAAAATACTGTATATGACTGTGTGGTAATTTAGAACTTAGTACTGTGTATGTCTGTGTGATAACAAAAAATAAAATCAGAAGTGGGATGAACAATTATAAGTTGACTTGAGTAAAATTAATATTTCAATTAGTTGGCCTTATTGATCGACACTGACCAAAATTTGAATGCAGAAGAAGTTAGCCTGAATTTTGGTAAGTGGTTCTGCATGATTATCCGTTCTGGAATTTTTATACCATAATTTGAATTTATAATTGATTTTCTATTGTTTTAAAACTGGTGACTTTAAATAATTTAGCTGCTGAAACTATTTTTTTTTTTATTGACAATATTATTTCTTTCAATACTTATACTGAATTAGTTTTATATATTTAATTCATTTATTCATTTTATATTTGTTTCTAATTTTTTTTATTTTAATACTTATACAATGAAAAACATTAGCTGATTGAACTGGAATATCACAACAGGTTCAACTAAAATTATAAAAAATTTACATGTGATTATTTTTCATCAAGTCGGTGATAGAGAAAATAGAGGAAGATTAAGGAAGTTTGCAGGGTTTGAGCTTGAAGAAGATTCTGAGCAGTTTCGGGAAAAAGTAAAAAAAGTCATGGATGGTTTCACTCTTGCTGATTTGATAGCCATTTTTAATTTTTTAAGAATTAATTATACAGGTACCTCAGAGGAAGTTGCTGGCCGCATTTGTTCGCATTTAAATAACTTAGATTTGCTGAAAAGTGATGAAGAATCAGATTCAGTGTCGGAGAATGATGCTTCTAGTTTCAAAATCCCAATACTGTTATCATGAAACTCTTAGAACAAAATGAGATCTTAATTAAAAGAGCTTTGGAGTCCCTGGGGACTGAATTTAAAATAATACCGGATTTTAAAGCAAATATTGACAAATTTGATAGTAAGGGCGCTCGCCACGAAGCTCAGGCGTGGTTAACAGTTTCAAATGACGCCGTCAATCTCCATAATTGGTCATCCGATTTTAAATTGGAAGCCGCTAGGGCTAACTTTGTAGGTCCTGCTAGAAATTGGTTTTTATCCAAAGAAATTACTAGTTGAGAAGATTTTGATGGTAGTTTTCGAAGGACCTACATTTGAAAAGTGGACATAGGTAGCATGTGGAAAGAAATGTTACAAAGGACGCAAGCAAGAAATGAAGACGTAGAAGACTATTTCCAAGAGAAGGCGAGGATGGGTAAATCCTTGGGTTTACCTTTTCAAGAAATTAAATTCCAGGTTGTGGAAGGGCTTTGGTCCAAAGATCTCAGTGACCCACACACTCTCTCCTCTCTTGTCCAACCATACACAATTTCCAGGCATAATCGACACACCTAGTACCAACGATTATTTTCCCTTTTCTACACAAGATTTAATAATACATTTCTTAAAAATTTCGACTCTAAAAACGTTTCAGAACTTCAAGTCAGACTGGAAAAATTGGACATGTTTTTAAACTGTCTTTTAAACTGGACTTGGTAAAACTCACAAGGACGAGGATGAGCTGCGGGATTCCATCGAAATGTATGAAAGGATTAATAGTGCTCGCTTTCAAAGAATCAAAAATAATAATTGGAACAACTCAAACAGGGATCAGAAGCTAAGAGGTAACAGTTTAATTTATAGAATTTTCAGAAGCCATATGAAGGGAAAACCACAAGTATAAATCCGAACGTTAAGACTGTGGAGTTGGATAGTAAACAAGCAGTGAATATAGGCTCCACTCAGAGGCTGAAATCTATAGTCAAGTGTTATGCGTGTGGTAAAACAGGGTCACTTACGCTAGTGATTGTCCCGTTCATTCAGGAGCAAGAACGTGCCGTAAATGTGATCAGGTGGGCCATTTTGCCAAAGAATGCCCGAAGAATAATGCAGTGTCCTTATTAAGAGATAATGTAAATTCATCTAACACAAAATATATAGAAAAATTGTTGAGTTCTCTGGAAATTGTCAGATTCCAGCATTGATTTATACTGGGGCTTGTGAATGCACAATTCGTGAATCAACGATAAGTAAATTAGGTCTTAGCAGAACCCCAATTGACAATACATTATGTGGATTCGGAGATGGAGACATTTCTACAGAGGTGAAAGAAGCAAGTGTCAACGCTTGAGTATTGACTGAGTTTTAGGGACGGAAACAAGAATGTTGATAGTTCCTGATAGGCTCTAATTTATGAAATTATCATAGGACGCACTTGGTTGGGCCAAGGACACATAGCCTTTTATAGCGTGGAGGCTATACTGAAAATTGGTTATCGAGAAGAATACCTATTCAAGGTCCTACAATTGGACAGGGAAATAGATCCTGGAAATGAAATTATAGATGTAACAAAAGAAGTTCAGCTACTACTAAGTAGAATAAACTTAACTGAAATCAAGGGAGGTGAGGAAACATTATATATACTAGTAAGAATCGAGTCTGACAGCATGTATTCATTGAGGAAAGAAGCGGAAGTAAACTGAGCAAAAATATTTCATATAGAAACATGTGAGGACCAGTTAGCAAAAAGCAAAATAGATTTAGAAAATAAACAAGTAAAGAATGAACCGCGGCATGAATATCGAAATAACACTGGTTTAGCAAGGAGGTATTCCAAAATTATTACATTTTAAATAAAATATACTTAGAAAGAGATCCGCTAGGAAATGCTGAATATAATGAACTGTCAGAAGGTGAAAAGTTATAAAAAGCCCAGGAAAAATTTGAACATAATTACAATTTTGGATTTGAAAGTGAAGACAATAAAACTACCGATCTTTTTCGACGATGCAAGGAAAAGAGAGGAAATACAGAAAAAGAAGAAAAATATAAGAAAAACATGAAAACAAAAAAGAAACAAAAGGAGAAGTTAAATGAAACACAAGGAAAAGTGGATAAATTAAAAGAAATAATCGGGAATGTTGGATTTAGAGATGAAATTAGGGAAGATTTTGATCCAGAAACATGCAAGAACTTTATAGTGATAAATTCTATTCAGAAGAAATTGATTGTAAACCAGTATTTTCAAACATGGATGGCTGCGATAACTGGGATCCAGACGAAATTAATATGGACTGTGATGCCATAGAACACTCTGCAACTCCCAAAGAAAACAGAAGTAAAAAGAAAAGAAAGAAAAAGAAAGCCACAACTAACAAAGAAATTTGTGATTTTGTTAATCCAGGCTATGATCCAGGAAAACACAACATCTTTCAGAAACATATCAGTGAATATTACAATTTAGACTGTGAAGATTTTATCGATGATAGCCCACGTAAATTTAAATATCGTGAAGTTGTTGTACTTAATGAATACGGACTAATTGTAGCAGAAATACTATTAGTTGATAATCAAGAATTGAACAAATATGTATCCTCAAGGAAAATCTGTAAATTACGTCTCGTACATGTGGAAAAGAATCAGGAGCGGAAAGTTTTGAAGGTGAAAATATTGAAAAGAAGAGTGAGGAAGAGAGTGAAACTGCCACATAACCTCGGGACTACATAATACATTGAGGACAATTTAAGACCAAGGTGGCCGAATGTGTAAACGATAATTAAATTAAACAAAAAAACATATAGGAAATATATTAAATAAAAAAGAATAGGAGACGGCTGTTTTAAAGAAAGAACAATCTGGGGTCAATGTGATTTAAACCTTGGTATTGTGTATGTCTCTTGGTGAATAAAATCTTAATACTGTGTATGGCTTTGTGTTAATTAGACCCTAAAATATTGTGTGTGACTGTATGATAATTAGAACTTAGTAGTGATATGTCTGTGCGATAATACAAGGCTGTGGCAAATTATAATCACATGTTCATCGCATTCAAATCAATCTAATATAAAGTTAGGGCCCTCCTAACAAGAAAACGTTAAATTTCCTACGATAGAATTGCCCAGTTTCTACGGGTCTTACAGTAACTGGACTGACTTCTATGAAACCTTTCGCTGTTTAATTCATAATAACAAAACAATGTCAGCAGTACAAAAACTTCATTACTTAAAATACTGTTTAAAGAGAGAAGCCTCTCAAAGCCTAAGTGCACTTCAAATTACCAGTGACAATTACATTATTGCTTGGGATCTTTTAAAGGAAAGATATGACGCTCACATAAAATCTATATTTGAATTACACACTATTTTAAGAAAATTTTTAGATACTTTTAGAAAACACTTCCGAGCTCTAACTTCTCTAGGCCAACCCACTTAACACTGGAACGCCTTGTTATTATATATAATTACATCTAAATTGGATCAGGAAGCTAAAAAAGAGTGGAAAAAATCCACATGTAGTAAAGAGTCTTCAACGCTCAAGGTATTTCAAAAGTTCTTGGCAGAACATTGTCAGTTCCAAAGAACTACAGAACCAGGTAACAAAAATAATAAAACCCCTGTGAAATTCAATGAACCTAAAATACTCGCGCATCTAAGTGTACGAAAGGTTATTTGCTCATTTTTCAAAGGCTCCCATTTCAATAACGCATGTGATAGGTTTCTAAAAAATGAATTTTGAAGAGAGAATGAAGCTAGTTAAATCGAATAAGCTTTGTTTAAATTGCTTAAGTTCCAATCATTTTCTTCAATCTTGCAAATCCTCGTACGTAAACATTGTAATAAAAAACATCATTCATTATTGCATAATGAGGGAACAAGTAATGATCCTAATTCTCAAACTATAATTTCAAATAGAAATGACGCAGTAAACGATTTTCCTAATGATTCGATTAATCCTACTAATTTATGTTGTTGTGGTGGTTGGTCCGCAGAGCTAGAAAGCATCCATCAGAGACATTTTCCGAGGTAACCTGCTTCATTTCGTGGTCATCGAACGGTTTCGGGCGTTCACCCATCTTCAGGATGCGTTTTTCAGACAGTGGACAACACAGTGTGTAAACTGAATTTGCTCTGTGCAAGTCTGTGTTGTGACACTGTCTGAAAAACGCATCCTGAAGATGGGCGAACGCCCGAAACCAGTCGATGACCACAAAATGAATCAGGCTACCACGGAAAATGTCTCTGATGCTTTCCAACTCTGCGGACCAACCGCCACAACAACATAAATTAGTAGAAGGATTCACTAAATACGTAGAAGGAAAAACAAACGCAACCATCTATTCCAGGCATGAGCAATACCATACAAAACAACATTTCTGGTTGTCAACTAAATTACACAAAATATGCCACAAATAAGCTTTAATTATTCTAAAATTGACAACCCAAAAAACTTATTCCTGGCGGATAAAAATTTGCATAAGTCAGAACTATAGATATTTCTTGTGGTGGTTGGTTCCGCAGAGCTGGAAAGCATCAGAGACATTTTCCTTGATAGTCTGCTTCTTTTTGTGGTCATCGACCGGTTTCGGGCGTTCGCCCATCTTCAGGATCGTTTGTCAAACAGGGTGATTACACAGACTTGCACAGAGCAAATTCAGTTTACACACTGACTGCTCTTTTTAATTGAATTTCTATAGATATTTTGTTGGGTTTAATGTATTTTTCGACATTTTTTGCGAAGGTAAACATAGCATTCATGAAACCGGCCTCTTTCTTCAAAATACGAAACTAGGATGGATTGTTTCTGAAGAATTTTCTCATTTCATGCAACCAAAATTAATTTTCACTTTGTTATTTCAAATGAGATTTTGCATGATCAAGTACAACGATTTTGGCAGTTAGAAGAATGTTAGTGCCTAAAAGACTCACTAAACAAGAAATGGGATGCGAAGAGCATTTTAAAACCAATTTTTCCAGAGATGAGGCAGGTCGCTTTCAAGTTCGTTTTCCTTTCCATGAAAATCACAGTCTCCTAGGAAATTCAGAGAATACAGCTTTGAGGCATCTCTACAATTTGGAAAAACGTTTATTGAATTACCTCAGTTAAACCAATTGTACGTAAGTTTTATGGAAGAATACGAACGTTTAGGCCACTGAACTCGATTACACCTGAAAATATTGAGAAAATTAAATATATAATTCCACATCACGGGGTATACAAAGAAAATAGTACAAGTACTCGCCTAAGAGTGGTATTTGATGGATCTTGCAAAACCATGACCAATTTATCATTTAATGATGTTCTCAAAGTAGGTCCTACTAACAAAGAGATAAGCTTCACAAAGCACAATCTTAAGCACAGTCTTAAGTGCCAACATAGAAAAACATATATCGACAGGTAAAAATATTGCCTTGCCAGATAGATACTATCAGTGTATTGTTTGGAGACCTAATCCGTTTGGTGAGTTAAAATATTTCACTTTAAATACCATGACTTATGATACCTTCTCTGCCTCATTTTTGGCCATCGTTCTTTAGTTCAGCTCGCCGTAGATAATCAATCTGGTGTGACTCTATAATTGTTTTGTACTGGATTGGCAGTGAACCAAGCAACTGGAGGGCATTCGTCGCAAACCGTATTACGGTGATACAAGAACTATCCGAAGGAGGTCAGGCATGTTCCATCCAAAATGAACCCTGTGACATAGTATCCAGAGGAGCAGATGTCCAACAGATTTGTGAGAATAGATTGTGGTTTAATGGTTCAGATTTCTTATATGAAGACGAATCTCTTTGTCCGAACACTAAAATCAACTTGGTCTGATCAAACATTAGGAAAAAGAAAACGTGTTGGAGTATCGTTTCTGAGTTGTACCGATGATTTCGTTTTCGAGAAATACAGCACATTTCACAAGTTACAGAATGTAAAGCTTATGTACTACGATTCATTCACAACTGCAACTCAAAAATGGTTAAATATACCGGATCTTTATCAATAATTGAATTGAATACTTCATTGATTCTGGAAACTGGCTCAAAAATCTCACTTTCCCGATGAAGTCAAACGATTAACGTCTAATAAGCGCATCAAGGGATCTAGCAAACTTTCATCTTTAAGTCCCTTTCTGGATGCTGATGGTGTGCTACTAGTCGATGGACGCATTAATAATTCGCCATTCACCTTTGACAAAAAAATTTCCTATTCTTCTGCCAGATGAACACCTGCTAACGACATTGATCATAAATACTTACGCAGTTTGCATGCAGGACCACAGACAGTTTTATCCATGCTCAGAAACAATTTCTGGCAAATTAATGGCAAAAATAATGTCAAAACCATTTATCGTGAATGCATCATATACTTTATAGCGAATCCTTCGTCTACAACATACAAAATGGGTAATATTCCCCATTCTAGGGTTAGTATTTCTCGACCATTCTCTACTGTTTCTATTGATTTCGCTAACCCTTTATACATTAAAGATGGCACTTTGCGTAAAAGCAGAATTGTGAAATCATATTTATGTATTTTTGTGTGTCACGTTAGTAAAGCAGTGCACCTAGAGCTATGCCAAGATTTAAGCACAGAATGTTTCATGAACGCTCTCAAAAGATGTGTTTCAGTACGTGGCATTTGCAGAGATATTTACACCGACAATTGAACAAACAACGAATTAAAGAAAACTAATAAACGACTACTTTCGTTAGATGATGTTAATATTAGTAATTATCTCATTAACAATTCTATAAATTGGCACTTTCTTCCTGCAAGGAGTTCTCAATCTGGGGGACTACACGAGAGAGCGATTTGGAGTGCTAAACGACACCTAGAAGAATAGTAGGTAACGCTCACTTGACTTATGTACAAATTTACAGTGTGCGCTCACAAATAGAAGCCATTCTCAACTCTCGTCCTTTAACTACACTCTCCTCAGATCCTAATGATCCCATACCTCTAACCCTAGATACTTTCTAGTTCGTGAGACATTAACTGCGATTCCCCAAGAAGCGGCTAATACGAGTCAGAATTTCAATCGTTTGAAGATATACAAGTGGCTACAAGCGTTATTAAACACTGTTGGCATCGCTGGTCAAATGAGTACCTCACACCAACGAAATAAATAGCAAACAGCTGGCCCTCACGCTATTTGTATCGGATCAATTGTCTTACTGAAAGAAGATAATCTCCCACCTGTATTATGGAAGATCGGGCGAGACGTCGAAATTCATTCTGGAACTGATAAAGTGCTGAGATTGTTCAGCATAATGCTGAGCAATAAACATGTAGCTAGAAGTGTAACAAAGGTTGTCCATTGCCATTGAACTTAGATCAGACTTGAACCTTTTAACTTTCCTTCTTCATATTATGTAATTTTATTTTATATACCAAATTTTTGTATTTAAACGCTTAAATTTTAAAATTTACATTTCAAGGCGGACAGCATGTTAAGATATCTTTGTAGTTTAATTGTTCTTAAATCTGATTTTTTTGTATTTATTTTCAATTTATAACTATTGCGCAAGCTCGCCAAAGATAACACATGTTTTTTATAAGGAAATATGTTAAATATATAATATTGTTCAATGAGGTACATCTTCTAATCAAACCACGAAGTTCTTTATTATTTATATACCGGTAGCAGAGGATCAGAGACATTTTCCGTGGTAGCCAGCTTCATTTTGTGGTCATCGACCGGTTTTGGGCGTTCGCCCATCTTCAGGATGCGTTTGTCAAACAGTGTGACAACACAGACTTGCATAGAGCAAATTCAGTTTACACACCCTGTGTTGTCACACTGTCTGAAAAACGTATCCTGAAGATGAGCGGACGCCCGAAACCGGTCGATGACCATAAAATGAAGCAGGCTACCACGGTAAATGTCTCTGATGCTTTCCAGCTCTGCGCAACGAACCACTACCACGACAACAAAAGTTAGTAGCTACAATTACGCTTTTATATACGGGTGTAACTACCTGAAAAATACTAAAAACCGGTCCGCACCCTAACAATTGATATGTTGTTTCTAATTGATCACACCAAATCTTAGTAAAATATCGAAAGTTCTCCGTTAGCGTTAAATAGCATTATTATTTTGACCAATAAGTTTACACAATGGTTTTAGATTCTTGAGGAATTTTGGTCAATTTTAAATAAAACAAAACCAAATTTTAATCTTTGCAGCTCTGATGATGCCATATTTAATATAGAAGAAACGGTGGTAAAGTAAATTTTATTTTATTTAAACTGATCAAATTCCTCTAGTATTTACATCCATTTTAAGTATTTAGTAATTGGTAGAAGCATAAATTTTACTAAAATAGTGCTTTGGAAGAAAATACAGCGCTACTGCATGTCCACAGAAAAACCCACTAAGAATCAATTTTCTCAGAAAAATGTTTCAAATTAAATCTCTAAGTATTTATTTATGTTTTTTAGATAATATACTGAAGTTTAAAGAAGTTCAATGAAACTTTTCACGAGAATATCAGGAAAAACTGGAAAAAAAACAAAATTCTGTTGATGGATATTTATATGAAGAAAACCTTATATTATCTGCTATGGTAATAATTTAATACCAAATTTGAAGGTCCGCTAATTTTTCAGTTTTTCAAATATTTTGTTAACACACACACCGACCATTCGCTATAAACTTTTTTTTTTACTCAGGGGACCATAAAAATGGTATTTCCAGTGAAAACTCAATTTTCAAAAATTTTCAAAATTTAACACGATCATTCTTTTACCAGGGAGTAAGAGAGAGCCAAGTGAATTTACTTTTCAATTTTTAATTACAGTTTACAAAATGGTATACACGATGAGTAGAAGGGACAGATGAAAAGTAATAACGGGCAGATTACAAATAAAATAAGATATAATTTAGTTTGAATTGGTTAAAAAATCTTCCACTTAAAAGTTAAATTGAATCGCTGGCATTTTTATGTTTTTATACGCATTCATTTTCTTTTTCTTTTTTTCGTTAGGAATTTTATAATTAAAAACAAAAAGATTAAAATAAAAATAAAAGGGTTTAATTAAAAAAACAATTATATTTTTTGTTGCAATCATTACATGACATTGTAATAAAAACTTCTCAGTACAGAAATAAAAAAATAAAAACCGAGTAAGTTTATTACTAAAAGTAATAAAATATAATACAGTTTCTCTTCTTGTTCCCAAACATATTGAGAATACATCCCGCCAGCGATAATTCGCATAAAGAAATATACAATTAGATGGATAGTCACCACAAAGTTGTATGTACCCTTATACCTGGACAAAAAAAAAAAAATTAAATATCGAGATTAGTTAATTATTAACATGGTGTTTAAGGTGTAATGGGCATCATCTAACTAAAGGCTGGAATCCAAACTCTAAACTGTAGATTGTAGATTGTTGTAGTGATTATCGCACTGCGACCTGAAAGACCTATTGTGCCCCCGAAGCTTCTCCAATGCACAGCCGGCCTCCAAGCAGCGTTCTTTAGCTAGAGACAACACTGCCCATCACCGGACAGTGAGTTGTAGAGGCTCTTAGGAAGAAAAAATTTAAGGGCAGCATGCTGGATTCGAACCAGGGACCTCCGCGTTCCTAGCCCAGCGCGCTGCCACTGAGCTATTCCCTCCTTCTCCCTTGGCTTTTGCCAATTAACTAGGGGCGGAGATCCTAATTTGTGTACTGTGTTTGTCCTAGTCTGTAAAGTGTATTTACTTTATGTGTATTGTGTACTGTTCTGATGAAGTACATGGAGTACTGGAGCTTGGTAACCCATGGGGTCGCTACTCCCCAACAACAACAGATACCCTTTACGGGCGAACTCCAACTGTAAATGTAAAGTGGAAGAGAGAGATAGTAGATGGCCGACACATCTATTTTGCCCAGTGTGTAACTAGTACCATGTTTATAGCGTAAACTGGATCCTAGAGGGTAGTCATACACGGACATAGTCACATAGATGGGTTAACTATGGAATATCTATACCATTCTCTTTTTCTTATTAATCCGTCTTGGAATGATAAGTTTCAAAGAAGCTCTTAGATGATAATTTAGGTGTGATATATTTTAATTTTTTATACAATCTAAAATAAACTAATTAACTATGTTTGAAATAAAGTATAGATAGGGCCGTAAAATACAAACATGTTGTAAAAATGCTATATAATAGACGTATTTTGTATCGCTGATTTGAAAATTAAGAGTAAGTGATCAATCTATAAATCACAAAAACTACATTAGATGTGAGAAAAAAAAAAAATACATGCAAATTTTAAAAAATCTAATGTAAATCACTCACACGAATTTTTAATTTTTTCGCCACATCAACTCCTGAGGTCATTAGAGCTCATCATCAAATTAAGTTTCGTTCTCGTACCGGGATCCTCTCAAGCTGGGATAGTACAGGTTCAACCTTGTAGATGTGGGAAGACGACACATCCCCTGTTATATCATCGATCATGTCGACGAGGGGGAGTAAAAATAGCCTCCTTATGCAAGGAGAACCATCTTGTAGAATAGCGCCCCTGCCATGTGGCAAGCCTGCTCCACATGTACGTAGCTCAGTGTATGTGTAGTGCAATAGTATCCGAAGAGAGGGATCTAAAGCAGAGAGAGAGACACAAAGTTTAGAGTCTCACTCGCTACTTACTGCGCTAGTCCTACAGGGAACAGTATTTAGAACTGTTGATACAGCAGTTACAACGCGTCAGCAATCAACCACTACCTTTCTTTTAAGCTTGGTTCAAACATACTGGAGGTAGGACGTTGGATTCGAAGCAACGCTGAAGGTAGTCTGCTGCCACCGATCTAATGGGTATGAGAAGGAGAGAATGGGTTTATATGAGAAAATAATGCTGAACACTGTATAATGAAAAAATAACACAAACTGCCAGGGCTTTACACGAGTGTAGAAAATGGTAGCGAGAGATTTAGAGTGAGTGAAAAGAAAGATAGGAGTTGATTGCTGACGAGTTGTATCTTCTGTATTAACTGTTCTCATGACTGTAAGGCTAGCGCAGCTGTATTTAAACAGATTCTCCCACTCTAGTCTGGCCTAACTAGCGAGTAAGACTCTCTCTCTGCTTTAGATCCCTCTCTTCAGGACCTATTACATTGAGCCTGACACCCTTCTACCCCGTGCAACACCATTAGCTGTTGTCTGCATCCAGAGCACCTTGATCTTCTCTCGTAATAAAAAGATGCCCATGGGGCGGTCACACATGTTTGCCCAATTCTCAACCCCGTCAAAATTACTGTCTTGCAACGGGTAATTTTTTTTTTTTATTATTTAGTTCCCTTTGGCAGTAACCCTACCATTGGGGAGTTTATTTTCTACATGCACCTCACCTTCGGTACTACATGTAATAAAGTACATTAGTATAAACTGTAACTTAAATGAATTTATATACAGATTAACAAAAGAAAATTAAATAATTTCAGATGACAAATAATGAATGCATTTCAACTAAAAAATAATAATAGTATGTGAGTAACGTGATTAGTGAGTGATGTGAGTAAAACAATAATAATATGTGAGTAATGATTTGACAAACAATATGAAGAAATTAACAATGACAATATGTGCAGATAAGATGAAAAGTTTATAAATTATTTAATTGTACTAAATTGATGTTATTTACAAATTTACTAAATATTTCAATGTTATTTTTTTGTATAAATCTGCCTCTTGGGATCGGCCAACTTTCCCTTGCAGCGTAATGTGCCGGACTAGTTGGGCTCTACTTCTCTTCTGTAATGGACATTCAAATATAAGATGGTGTACATCCTGGATAACAGAGTCCTGGCAAGGACAATGGAGTGCTAAAGCCAGGTGAAACCTATGTAAATATTTCATATTGGGACCATGCCCAGAGAAAATTTATGTTAAGGCATGAATGAGTGGCCGTCTTAACTTTATTCTGCTTTGCACAGGTGGAAAAAATAGTTTTATTTCTGCTCCATTAAGAGTACTCTGCCATTGTTGATCCCATTCTGCTACACTTTTCTCAAGCAAGATACGAGCGATTTCGGATTTAGAATACCGGGAATAAATGATAGGTAGATCATTATCCTTAGCAGCCTCCTTTGCTAATCGATCAGCTTCCTCATTGCCCTCTAGGCCCACGTGACCTTTAACCCATACCAGAATCAGTTCCTTCCCTGCATCTTTCAAGCTAGTTATTTCTTTCCTTGCTTCCTGTCTTAATTTTTTATTGAATCAATTGCAACTCTATTGTCAGTCATAACTGCTACTTTCTTGAAACTATCTTGACAATGGATGCAGTTCTCTTTAAACCATTCAAGTGCTTTAAAGGTTTGCGAGTTCTTCTGCTTGATTATTGCTACAGAATTTGTCTAATCGATATTTATTCGAATAAATTTTATCTTTATTCTTATAGACTACAATAGCACTGCCTACTCCTTCATCACTCTTGCTACCATCTGTAAATATCCTACAGTGTGCTTCTTCAACATCCAGAGACTCATAAGGTAGACTAACTATTACGGGTACATCACTTGGATGAATCCAATCTCTGTAATCCACCTGTCTATCATATTCTCCTTTTATTAAATGACATCTTTGCATCCCATGAGTTAAAAAATAGAGGTCACAGATCTGGTTAATTTTTAAACCAATGGGTATAATACTAGCTAAGTCGCGCACTGCATCGAAAGATATTGTTCGGTGGCCTTTGAATATTCTGAATGCAAATAATCTTTGTGTTCTACGTAATAGTAATCTATTAGATTTAATTCTTATAACTTCCTCCCAAACTGGAGCGCAGTATGTGATGGTGAGTAGAAATACCCCACTGTGTATTACACTCAAGGCCTCAGGCCGCAGTCCCCAATATGTCCTGGCAGATTTTGCCAACGTATTCACTAATTGTAGACTTCTGTTTGCTGTATATCTAATATGAGTTTTCCAATTCAATCACAATCAAACATGACTCCTAAATATTTCATTTCTGATACAATTTCTAATTTTAGAATTTTTTTTATTTCCTCTAGAGGGCAATACCGGAGCTCGCGCTCATTCCTGCTCGTGCACAGCACAATCTACATACAATATCTGCCGAACCCATAGCCGCGTTGACTACTGCGTAGAAGATCAAATATACAATATTTACAATATATCCCCGTTCAGAAATATGGAAAGTTCTCTATTACGGTTTTTCTTATGAATATGAAGGACCTTAGATTTATTTTGATTAAATTTTATTTTCCTGCTTTCAGCCAATTGATTGATTTCAAATAATGCTTTATTGATAGTAATTTGAGATCTACAGCGTCTTTTGCATGTATTAAAAGCAAATATCAGCAAGTATCAGCAAACGCTATTGTTAGACAATTCTCTGGTAATTTAATTTTCAGCAGGGAATCGTAAAAAATTGTCCAGAATCCAGGACTGCAGACCGAGCCCTGAGGACATCTTTTTGTTACGGCTACAGTTCGTGAAATATTATTAGACAAAATCTTAGCTTCTTTTTCTTTAAAATAGCTTTTGGTTAATTTAAAAAGGTTTTCAGGGCATCTGAATATGTAACTGCTCTACAATTGCAGGCCAGCAAGCTGCGTTAAAGCTCCTTGAACATCTAGCGATATCATGAGTTCACTTTTCTTTTTCTTTGGTTAATGAAGTCCTTTTGTTACATAAATAAGGGGTTCAAACAAAATATCTGAACTCTGTGGTAGTATACCAGATTACACACTGCTGGGTTAATGAAATCCAGAAGGGCATAAATAAAAGACAAAATATTGAGGAACAAAATCTATTTTTATTGTCATCCATCTTATTGAGTGAATTTCAGAAACCCTCCTAACCGTGGTGTAACAGGCAGGAATGTGGAAGCACCTTTCAGTGATCAGAACAATCTTCACACTGACATCTACCTGGATTGCCCATGAGGTACTGGTTTGAGAAGAGGCGAATCGTAGGACCATTAAATGTTGAAGGTATAGCTGGGTAGATGGTATGGCCTTGTTGAACGTACTGAAAATGAATAAGAGCCCAAATTAGAAGGTGCAACTGATCGCCAAGCACCAAGAGTCTAACCCCTTAGTAGTGTGGTTTATAAACGTGAATGAAACAGGATTATAAATTCCTTGTTCTGACAGAATTAAATGAATATGAATTCATTTAAACTACCTTGGTATCCTCTGGTGTTGAATTGAAATGAATGCTGATAAAGGTTACGGTAAAAACCCCTATTGCATAAACTTATACAATAAAAGGTGATAATCTTACCAACATGATAATTATAGAATATGCACTGCTCCAGACGAGATTAGACTGCCAGTTGAAGATTAGACCTTTACTCAGAAAAGGGTTGACTCAATACGAGGGCTGAACTGTTAATGTATTCCCTTGTAGCCTGCTTGATTTCATTCACTTATGAAGAGACCGGTAACTTAAATGGGTGATTAGAAATAACAATAATAATAATAATAATAATAAAATAATATGGAAACAGGAGAGGATTGAGGAAGAAGTTATCTAGTTTCGCACTCACAACAGATTCGTAGCTTACAGCTGAATTGAGATCACAGCTTTTCTATTCAATTTAGAGTCTCGAACTGAAAAAATTCTTAGTAGTGTGGCGTATAAAACTGTAGTAAGGTTAAAAGAGTATCTTGGCAGACCAGTTTAGCACAAGCAAGGTAGTAGAGAACTTAGATAGAACATAGGCCTTCACAGTACTTCAGTCAACTTCAAGGAAAGTACAATAAGGCAACACATACCTCCCACCTTAAAAACATGTGCACTACAGGAAACGCAACGCAGTGTTGCCATGGTGAAGTGCACAAAATTCCCACGGACAATAGGGCGCTAGCAGGAGTTTAACTCTTTATTAGTACCAAAACAAAAAAAATACAAGTTGAAATGCAAATAATCAGTTAATTATTTCACCCGAAATTGGTGGGCCACCCTTTTTATATAAAATGTTTGCTATAACCTGAATTACGTTATTCGCTGCCTGAAATTCACTATTGAAACAAGAAAAAATTAACACCTTTGCTGTTTATATTGCATCCGTTGTGCTTTTTTGTGACTAAAATGTAAATTAAAGTTCACTAAATAAATTGTTCTGTTCATCTAGCACATTATCCTTTCAATTAAGAGCATCTCAAGTACCTTTCCTCCTATTGATAATAAGCTTATTGGCCTATATCTTCCAGGATTCTGCATGTATGTTCCCAGTTTTTGTAAAACGCTATCAGTGCTTGTTTCCATTGGCTTCGAAAAACACCTCTTTTAAAACATTCATTGTACATTGCGGTTACAAGCAGTGAAGACTTGGGATAAGCAATGAAGACTTTCTTGATACAGAATACCACTGTTCATTCCATCAAGTCCAGGTGTCTTTTTTGGGTCAAATTTCTTTATCGCTCTTTCAACTTCAAACTCTGTGAAGTCCTTGTCATTTAAAGTATCAATATCCTTCATATCTTCTCATTCTGAGTTTTTTCTGATAGTGTGTCATCTGTCTGGCAGTCGGGTAATTCCCATCTGTAAGACTTCGCACACCTGAGTTAATATCTTTCAGCTTTTCGTTTATCCTATCCCACTGACGTTGCCATTTTTTAGTAATATTATGTTTCATATATTTTTGTAGATCAGTGGGACGAATTGGGGGTGACCTCATCTCTTTGGGTAGAGGCGTTTCTTTTGGCCGCATCGTCCGCCTGCTCAAAGCTTGGCACCCAGGCGAACGTCACCCTTTGACCATGTGCGCTAGTGCACCCTTAGACCATGTGAGTTGTTCTATCCTAAGGTGAGGAGGTAGCATGCCCGACTCTACATCTGTAAACAATCTAATACGTTCATTATAAATTCTGTCTAGTAATTTCAGGCCTATATAGAGTGATCAGTTGTCAAAAAATAAATACTAATATAAAAAAAAAAGTAGTAAAAATTATTTAAAACTTTCTAATACTCTTAATATTCAAATTCCTGACAGATACTATTACCTTCAACGTAATAACTTGTCCATATTTCTGGGCCCAACAAACTCATATGGCGGCCATAATAGATACTCATTTTCAAGCCTATTCTTATTAGTGTACTTTTTAAATTTTCAAAAATTTATAATTTTACTGCTTGAAATTTATGATGTGTTTTCTTTTTTCAAACTTTATAGTATATTTTGACAATTTTATGAAAAAAATTATTTCATTCCAAGACGGATAAATATAAAAAGATAAGTTGGATGACATTTTTTTCTTACAAGTCATTGAATAAATGAAAAAGGTTGGGAACCCTATGTTATATAGACGAGTACGCAAACTAAATTTGAAATTCAAAAATTAGTAAGTAAGGTCACAGATTCTTGGCGTGGTTAAATAAGTTGAAGATGAGGATGGAAGAATACTGTAGTGTTGGATGGGCCACACAAAAACTAACATATAAATTAAAATAAAAACAGAACACTCACTTGTTTTTTAATCGTTTCTCTTTCATATACTGTCGTATAAATAGAAATGGATTAGAACTTTCATAAATCCAAATAAATGTGGCCACAACTGGTGCATGATCAAACAAGCAGAGCGCTATCATAGACCCAATACAGAACACATGATGTACAAAGATAGCTGGATTGCTAGCACCAAGTTCAAAAAACAATAGATCATGTATATAAAAACCAGTAGAATTGATCAGCATAAGCTCATCGGCCATTGTATTCTTAATTCTTACTGCCAACAAATTACTAGAATATTGCAAATTGATCATAACCCCAGTTATTACGGAAATTATAGCATGCACACAACCAGTATAATTTAATGCTATAATATACTCTAAACCATATGCACTTGCTAGATTGTATACAATTCGCCAAAGTATTGTGGTCAGCAATACACCGCTAAAAACCATTGCACAATGATCTTGGAAAATTTCTTCATTACTATCTTGTAATATTGTTAACATTTTCTTTTAATCTCACTTATGATAATACATAAATAAATAAATAAAAAATCAGCCATATATTTCCATGGTAACTTGAAAAAAAAATTCGTAGTTGTTATATCGTATGTTAATAACACGACTGCATATCTTCTGCGAATGCTTTAGTAACTAGAAAATTGATATAACATAGTAACTGATGTAACGAGGGTCATCAATAAGTAACGAGACAAATCGCTGTAGCTCAAAAACGATTTATTTAATCGTTTTATTTACAAAACTTTGGCTACTTTTCAACAAAGTACCCAGCAACATTTATACACTGTCCCATCGTTCTTTTAATTTGTATATGCCTCTGGCATAAAATTCTTTGGGTTGATCTCGAAGCCACTTTTGCACCTAATTTTTAACTTCTTCATTGGATTGAAAACGTTTCCCATGTAGAGCCTCTTTAAGGGGTCCAAACAAATGCAAGTCTGATGGGGCGAGGTCGGGCTGTAGGGGGAATGTGGAAGGATCTCCCACCCCACTTTTTTTGTGGGCGTCCGCAAATTGTCTTGGAACCCATCTCGTACAAGTTTTTTTGTACTGCAGCTTATACTGAATAATGTTATGGACAGATCCAACATTTCCGTGCACTTCTTTAGCTATCAGTTCAACACTAATACGCCTGTTGTCCTGAATTAATGCTTTAATGCGAGATTCGAGGGAAGAAGTTGCAACTTCAATCAGTCGTCCACTTCATTGCTCGTCACAGACACTTACACGGCCACTTTAAAACTGTTCTACCCATTTGTAAACGTTTGAACGGTTCAAAAAATTATTGCCGTACACTCACAACAATCTTTCATAGATTTCACTACCTTAGTTATCCTTTGCAACTAAAAATCTAATCACTGAGCGTGGTTCGAGCGGACTCGCCAATGATAACTCAATACATTTGAGGTTATGCTTACCAAATACTCTTGAACAGCTGATGAAAAACTAAGTACAATGATGCCAACTTGACGCGCTGAACTATTGTATTGATTAAACAAACCGTTTCTGAGCTACAGCGATTTGTCTCGTTACTTATTGAATGACCCTCGTATAAACTTATTATTTCAATACGGTATACAAAGTCTCTATCCTTTTTTATTTATTTATGTTTTATTACCACCCCAATTTTTTAATATTAAAAGTACATAAACAATACATATAAACAAATTGTTCATATGATTATTTTAACAGCTGTCCATATGATTGATTTTTTTATAACAAAAAAAACAAGTTGCACTTGGAAGGCCAACTAAATCAATCTACCTACAGAGAAAGTACGTTAAGGAAAATACATATATGCACAAGAAAAGAAAACTGTAATTGCCATCAAATATATATAAAAAAAAAAAAATCTGGGAAACACTTTCTTAACTTTCTCTTACTCCAGTTTTCAGAATTATAATTGACAAATTTTATAGTTAGTATAACAAAATTTAATGCAATTTCGTTGGTGTATTTATGGAGAAAATCACAAAAACTGAAACTGTTCAGGAAAAGTACAATTCCGGTTTATTAATTTAGGTAAAAACGTAACCCTACCCCTCCCAGAAAAAGCCCGCTTAAATGAGTTTACCCGGAGAAATGTTTCAAATAAAAGTTGTAGCGCTTTATATGTGTAGTTCACATAATTAGTTTATAGAAACTCATTGGAGCCGTTTTAGAAAAATAGCAGAGCATTGAAAAATACTTACCAGTAAAAAAAAAAACACTTCCGGACTGATCTGATTTACTTCAAACTCGGAATTTCAACAACATATTTAAATCGAATTATTATTATTTAGATGACAGAATTGTATAATAAACTGAAATAGCACTTTAAATAAAAACCTAACTCTACCCCGACCCCATAACTGCTCTTAAATGAATTTTCCCAGAGAAATGTTTCATATAAAAGTTGTAGGACATTGTATGGGTAGTTGATATACCAAGTTTTGAAGAAAAATCGTCGGAGCCATTTTTGAGAAAACCTCAAAAAAATAAAAAAAAACAACTAGTAAGGTGGTACTTCCGGTTGAGGAATTTGGACAAATAACGTACTGTCAGATCCCATGATGATACCCAAGCGAAATATCACGTTTGAACTTTCTGCAATTTACCGTTTTTGATCTATGTTCTTCACATACACACACACCATTTGCTAAAAACCACTTGTTTGGATTCAGGGGACCTCAAAACGGATATTTCCGGTGAAAACTCGATATCGAAAATTTGGCACGATTACAATACTTCCTCTTACTAGGAGTAAGAGAAAATAAATTTCATAAAATATCTTGAAACTGCCTTATTTAAGTCTAGGATTTTGTATCGTCTGTCCCACTTGTGATATATGACCACCAATTTGTATATTTGCTTGGAATTTTAAAATATTTTCTCTTTATAAATTCTTGGATCGTCGGCAATTGAAGCTCTTTATGTAACTGATTGCTCCTGACGAACCAAGGTGCAGCAACTGCCATCCTCATTATTTCGATTGAACGATTTTAAGTAAAAACTTTATTATCTTGGATCATTTGATAGTAGCTAAATGGAAAATCAAGTTTGAAGTCTCTGTGATTTTCCTTTTTTTTTTTTTTTTTTTTTGAGTTTTGATGGTTTTTTGAATGGTTCTGTTGACGACACAAACTCACATTGACAGACACACCAGAGGCAAATATTTAAAAATCTTTTTTTTTCCGAGTTCATTGAGCCTTAAAACTGATACGAATACAATTCTTCTACTTATAGCCGTTTGAGAGAAAGTAATTAACTAAAAAACGAAAATAAAAATTGGTTTGAGACCGTTTAATTTAATAATTTTAAAATAAAACTAATAAAATAATTTAGCTGAAAGAAAATATCTGTGAATTATATTTGGGAAAGAAAGAAGCTTTATTGTGCTGAAATGATTTTACATAAATTCATTCATTTTGATTTTTTATTTCATTCTAAAGAAGTTATTTATAAATATTGTACAAGAGATAAACAATAGTCTAGGATTTAAAAAAACAAAACAAACAAACACATGAAAGTATCAAATAGTAAATTTAATTTATTGCATGTTTAAACCTGCTTAAATAATGAATCGAAATGAGTAGTTAATAATAGGTACTGTGCTAATTTGTCACATTGCATTTACATGCTAGCTATTAATCATAACATTTGTTGGTTAATTATGTTCGATTATTGATGATACAATGCTTGTTACACTGTACTTTATTAATCAATTATTAATTAATTGAAAATTTTTATTTTTATTATAATAGAAAGGGCTAAATATTAAACTTTAACTCATAGAAATATATTTATAATATCTCTAGAAAATTTCGATGAAATAACTAAATAATTTGGATATATCTCAGATTTTCAAGTATAAACTGAGTTTACTATACGTTTCTGAGTTTGTAGACTGTAAAAAATGCTTTTTCGTTGAACAGTATGTATATCTGTCGGCTTTGTCAATCGTTAGGCGCTATTATTATCGATAGGTGTTGGTCGGAAGAGAGAGAAACATTTTCTCACGAATAACTTCATAAGAATATGAGTTAAAATTAGAACCAATCATTCCAATTACTACCGTATCCAATCCTTCCAGTCTAAAGTTCTTCGGAAAATCACCAGTGCTTTTTACTAGGTCTCCAATCTAATCCTGCACGCTGATCTTAAAATTTCCATGATTCCACATCTAACCCTTTTCCCTCTCTTCCTATAATTGGTCCCGAGCCTGCTGTTGGCGTGTCTTCTGGCACGTGTCTGTCAGGACTCCAGACATGGACAGCTTCACAGCATTCATCCTTATGGATGAGCCCAGTTGGTTTTCGGCAGTCCAAGATGCTCATCGGTGGTCCGGACAAGGCCATTAGTGAGATGTTGCTGTGTTTTTTACGGAACTCTCTCAGGATCTGGTTGGATCTCTTACTGGACATTGTGGTTTAAGGAGACATCTCTATATAATGGGGCTCATGCCGGATCCATTTTGTAGAGTCTGAGGAGTGTGAGACAGAGGAGGAAGCACCCATCCATCTTATGACAGATTGCCTGGGTTGTGAGGAAATTAGGTTAAGGACCTCTGAATAGGATGTCTGCGGAAGAGCTTAGGCTATTTTCGTTTAAGATTACTGTCCGATTTATTCGGACTGCGGTGAATCTTAGATGGATTAGATGCGGGTCTGGATTTTTGTTCTAGACGCGATTTGTTGTTGTTTTTCTTGGGGTAGCTATGTGAGCCCAGTGAGGCTTTAGGTAGCATAGGGTTTGGTCACTCCCCACAGACAAATAATAGTAATAATAACCCTTTTATCCAAAGTCTCACCACCATCCCTGATAATCCTTCCAGAAGATTAAAACGTCGCTGGCCTCAGGGAATTCTTCAAAAATTAAGTTTCCTATTCTTTGAAAATAAATTCAAATTACAAGGGAGTAACCTCCATTGGGAGGAATAACTCATCTTTTTTCCCATCTAAAGCCAAGTCAGTGCCTCCCATATCCAATAGATTCGCATGTGATACTATTTATTGCTTGTTATGAATATCAGGAAAACAAAAAAATGTGTAAAAAAAATTACTGTGAATTTCACTGTATCTATTAGTGAGTAGAATGGCGTCACACAGGCTTGTTCGTAACTGCTGGTTCCTGTCGAAACCGTTCTTGATCACTCTTCTAAAACTGACTTGGTACTCTTCGAAGATTTTGTTTATGACTCTTCTATAACTTGTTCATGATTTACTACAATTGTTGAATACTACTTCTTTTATAATTTTAGAAATTACTACCCCCTCCCGCCAACTTGCTAAGATGGTATCATAATTCGTATCTGACTTTGAAAATTTCGGTCAAAATCCATCGAACTGACTGTGAAATAGTTTTGAAGCCGATTTTGAGAAAATTCGGGAATACTTCAGAAACATTCTCTATAAAATCGCACTTCAAAGCATTAAATAATGTTTTCTAGGAAAGCTACTTCCCTAAAACCTTCAAATATCAATCTTCCTAAAAAATAGTATAAAAAATAGAAAAGAAAGACTCTTTTTATAGATACACTTTAAAACTATAATGGATGTGTTAGGTGGAGAGAATTTAGGTCTGGTTGATGATATAAGAAGAAGACTTGGTTAACACTGATTAACTAATATATTAATTAAGTGATACAGACTGCCTGGACTTTACAATAGAGAAATGTTTTAAGGTAGAGTGTGTATGAAAAATGACACGTAGTAATTGGATGTATTGAACTGAATTCAACTGTCCTTTTTGGACTGTCCGTCGCTATTTTTATACAGCTTCTCCCACTCCAGACCGAGAGAGTGGTTGAGCTTCTCTTTGCTCTCTTTGGTTGCTGAGCTTCTCTTTGGTTGCTGTTACAAAACTTTGTATACTGTCTAATTGGAAATTTATAAACGTTTCATTTTTATTGGAAATAATTTTTCGGACTTTGGGTGGAGGAGGGGAATTTGGAGGAATCCATGAAGTCAGATTTCAAGTGTTACACTTATCACATCCAAGTATTTCCTATTTGCAGAGAATCAACTTGTTACGCCTACCACGACGTCGCATGTGCACTGTTAACGGAAATTAAAAATTCTACATTGAAGAAAATTCGACAATTTATTATACCACACTTGTACTGCATGAAGAGGAAGTTGTTTTATATTTTATACCAGATTTTTACTTTACTATGTCAAGTTTAAGTGAAAAATCAATGAAGAAGTTTTTGATTAGGAGGCAAAAAAAAAAAAAGTTGGAAAATACAGTTTAGTTAAATGTCATTTTGTTTTCCATTTTCATTTTTGGCCTGCAAAATATACATCCACTTGGTTTGTTTTGGAACCCAAAGAAACAGAAAAGAACCTGCATTCACAGAATCACTATTAATAATAATTTATTGCAACTTATAAAATGGAAACGCAATGACTTTACAAAAACAAAAAAAAGTAAAGATTGTCTAGTGCTTAAGGCAAGCGTGGAATACTTACAGAACGCTGAAGAATAAATATATAAAAAGACATTGTAACTGAATTTATAACTAGATGATGACGCTTTTTTTACACTTTCAAAACTGGTTAGAGACTTGTAACTTGTTTAGGACTAGTTTTAGCCTAGTTACAGACTGTCTTAGATATTTGAGTAACTGTTCTTTTATTCACAGTCCAATTTTTCATCTCCACTCTAACTTTCTAGGGATAAAATAAAAGTGTGTTTTTTTTTTTATTTTAACTACCGCCCCCAGTTGTAACGTTTTGAAGTGTGGAAAAATATTAGTATGGTTGGCAGATATTGTTGATTTCCTGGGAGGATATGAGTAAAGAGGTGTGATGACACATGACGAGCCCCCATCAAACTATGATATCGCTTAATTTTCACTTGCTGGAAAACATAAAGCCAATACCAATGGAGAAAATTAACATTGCCTTATAAGAAAATTGAAAATGTTTATTTGGGGATGCTCTGAGTTCAATTTTTAAATAAGAAGAATCTTTATAAAAAAATAAAAAAAAATGATAACAATAATAAGCATAACTATGAATAAAGCCAAACTTCTCACTCTTATCAAGCATGAAATTAAAAACTTTTACGACAAAAGTTATTACAGTTTCAAGTTGCAAAAGTTGTGCGGTGTTTATCCATTAAATTAACTTTTATTTAAAGAGAGAGATGGAGAGAGAATGAGAGAGAGAGAGAGAAAAATTTACCAAGCGAAATTACAAGTAATTAAACATTTTCTTTTTAAGTAAATGTGATTACCTCTTAATAAAAAAAAAAAAAAGAACAAAAAATTAATTGTAAATTTTCTTAAGAAGAGAAAATAATTTTCTAGTTTGAGTAATAACTTTAAAAAAATAAAAAGGTTATTAAAAAGCAAAGAATATCAAATATTTTGAATTCACAACGGTAGTTAAGTAAAGGGTGATTGCTAAAAAAAAAACCTCTTAACGGAGATTTTAATTTCCTTCTTTAATACAAAAGAATTATAAAAAAGTATAATAAAAAAAAGTGCCCCGGAAAAAAATAATATTCTTATTATTCCAAAGTAAATAAAAAAAAAGTAAAGAATCTATTATAAAGTCTTAATAGTGTAATTGTAATTTTTTTTATATTGTAACTCACTTCGTCATTGAAGAGAATGACAATAAATAATAAAATAATCTATTGTGAAGATTATTTACATGATTTTTCACTTAGTAGAAGTGAAACTTTCACTTATTTCTGTTGAAAAATTTGCATCTTTGACTAAATATTTTTTTTTTGCTTTCAATATTATAGATATGAAGGTTTGCACACTATAATGAAATTAGTGCTATTAAGGTAAATTAATCTCAAAGAAGTGGTATATGCACTGTCCTGTGAATGCCATCTAAAATATATAGGACATACAAAAAACTGTTTAAGAACTAGGCTAGAACAACAAAGAAAATCCATAAAATACAAAACCAATTCACAAAACTCTATAGTTAATCATCATAGAATTACTAACCTCAAATTTGATTTTATTAACGCAGTAGTGGTAGATAAATGTAATGTGATAACAAGAAGGAGTGATAACAATAAGGAAAATATATAATTTTTAATTATAAAAATTATAGCTAGTGGTGCCAGCCAGTCGCTATTATACAGGTCAAGAGCCGCGGTCAGTGCACGGTCAAAGGGACCGCCAAAGACACACCGCTTTCAACAAGAAAGCCTTTTAAAAAGGGTCATTATACGGTCAGTATACAAAAGCCACCTGGCCATATACAAGGGTCAACAAATCACTCAAAAGACCACTTGGCTACAGTCTTTTATAACCGCCAATAAACAAACACTCAAAAGACCACCTGGATACAGTCTTTTGATAACCGCCATCACCTGTTGCCGCACCTGTTCACCGACCTATTCAAGACCTAGGGTCAACACACGGCAAGAGATGTTTTAGTGTGACCCGTAATTACACACTTGTCAATGTGTGAGTGATGGCAATATAACGTCTCTCCACAGGAAGAGGGGATGAGTATTCTTCAGTATTTTATCAGCGTATCATCAAGATTCTACCAGTGACATAGTTCATACATCGGAGCGCGTCCCTATCTAAGTATTTAAACATATATTTATTTATCAATCATTATAGTTGTGCATTCTAGTTACCATTTAAATCATTTAAATCATTTTAAATTAATTGTAGTTATATCTTTTCAAACGTTAAATTATTGTTAAAATATATATCTATTTTCGTAAATTAGTAGTTCACATTCCGAGTAACAACTCTCTAAAAATCTCTAACTAACTCCCAACTATTCATCGCATCATAACCCTCTCCAAGACATCTGATCCCACTACATAAAGAAAAAAAACATAAGTAAAAGGAAAATATTAGAGGCAATACATATCTATGTAATCTGAATAATATAGTTAATGATTAAAAAGAGTGTGCAAATATAAAAACATATGTCAATTTACTTAACAAATTAGAACACATTAAAACAAAAAGCTACAATAACTTAAGAAAAAATAACCTCCCCGCACATGGATACCACTACTTTTGCCAGATGTTTGCTAATTATAACAAAAACCATATCAAACTTATATAATACAAACATACACTTAAATTATTTAAATATTATCATAATAATAACAATTTCTAATTAAACCGTTAAATATAATATATAAAATAATAAGCGATAAATTAATAATCATACAACCATATCTAATGACGTCACATTGAATAAGTAATTACGATTTTAAAATCAGTCTACCGCAATGGCCTCTAGCTAGTGGACTCCCATAGTTACAGTAAGTTCAATTACCAATTAAAAATTAATTTTAACATATACTCGTATATAAAAAAAATTATAAATTTCAAAAAATCATAATGCTAATTTAATTGATTCAAATTAAAGGCCTTAATTACAAAATTTAAATAATAGATGATACTGAAAAATACTTGTCATTAAAATCCAAATTGAAATCACGTGGCCAAACTTTGAAAATCATAAAGAAAGTTATAAAAAAACCAGTTCTGAGGACAAAAAATTTAATCACAAAACTAATTTATAGAACGACGTGTAATATATAAAAAATTACAAATAAATTAACTAAATTTATAAAAAAATTTTGGATCGATCTCATAGACTGGATATTACACAATAAAAAACATCAACTTGCAATACAGGTTGGTACAACTAATTGGTAGGACATCTTATAATTAAAAAATAATTTCCATATTGTTAACTTAGTAATCAATTGTTAAAATAACTCTATATACTATATTTCAGATTACAATAAATTATAAATATTAATCTTCCCATGATGATGGCACGCATAGTGCCGAAACGTCGGGAATAACGTAATTACAAAGAAAAAAATATATAATTTAAAGGCTGTAGTCAGGTTCATAAATCTACAACCCTAATCATAATGAAATTAGTGTAGTTGTGGAAAGCATGATGTCTTCCTCATTACTGCAGAACAGTTCTAAAATCAAGTTTCTTGGGAAAAAGTGATAGGCATGTGTGTGTGTGTGCCATGATTAAAGTAAAAGTCGTGAAAATCGAAAGAAAAATTGTAAACAAACAAAAAAAATTCAGTAAAGTCGTAATTCTAATTAATTAATTTTCTTCTCGAACCCTATAAGAGACTGAACTAACAATTTTATGGATAGTCTAATGTTATAGCCTCTCCCAAAGTGCCTCTAAAATTCTATTTCTGATTTTGTAAAAAAAAAAAAAAATGCAAGAAAACAAATAATAGTGTAGTGTATATTCCGGTTAAGGAATATTCCGATTCGAAATATACCTGACAGACCGCTGGTTGATATGCAAACAAAATATCAATTTTGAACTTCCCTGTGACATTTGCTTTTTTGAGTTATCGTTTTTTCCATTTCTTTAACCATTTTCTATAAATCATAAACATATTTTCCGGTGCAAAGTTTGAAAAAATTGACTTGAATTTCACAATTTCTCATTGAACAGACAGACAAATTAGAAGAAATAAAAGGTCAGAAGTGAATACAGATATGGATAGTTATAACCACTTTCATACCAAAAAAAAAAAAAAAAGTCGTAATTGTTTTAAGATACTTATGCGCAATACCCCCATTCAAGTATATTGGAATAATATTGTTATAGATGAAAAGCTGAGAAATTGTTAGAATATGTTATATACTACTTTAAGTAATTAGTCACAATATAATTATTGTTATGGAATGAAGCCATCAAATTTGCCCCACAAATGCTGGGCTCAATGGTTCGCAATACCATCCTTAGCAAGCTCTACCATCGCCCTACTTTCAGCGCACTTCAACTACGCATTACCTTCTCTATCACGCCCACCCCAAGGTTTTGGCGAATGAAAGATCCAATCTTTCCTCTATAGGCTGTTTAGCTGTCACCCAGAGGTTGGGGAAACCAGGATAAATACCTTAAAATCGGAGGACTTACTTTGGAGACAAATCTTCAGATCAACCTTGAAAGGTTCACCAAGCTAATCTACCGTTAGAATAGACTATTTGTTCTAACAAGCAACGTCCGCTCTTCAAGAGATTTGCTCAGCCAATGCTACCATACTACATTCATCATGCTACCAACATCATTACTGTAGTCTCTATTTACTCTTTTCTCTTAACAAAATGATACTATAAACTGTGTATAAAGTTTAATGAGTTGGTATCTTGATTTACATCATTTCACCCACCACCCACCATACGATTACTATAAAATATTCTAATATGAGGGTTTTTTTTTTTTTTTTAGGATTAACGCGAGCGTTAAAGCAACAGAGTGACATTGTTGGCCGGGATTGCTAACTTCTTGATGAAAGTTTTTAATTATATACAACTATCCTCGAATATATAATATGATTTTTGGCTCTTCCTTTCCTTGGAAAGTTAAAGTCAAGATTTAGGTAGAGCTTTGTTGAGTGGTGTAATGGAAGAATAGAAAAAAAATAAACTGATATAGATTTTATATTTTAAATAAATTCCGTTTTAAAAGGTGAAAGGCAAGTTGGCTGGCAAAAGGTAAAATTCCAGGTACAAGACAACCGTTGGAAGAAAATCAAAGACTCACCACTCTTTGTCTTTTAAACCCCTTCTAGAAATCAAATATAAAGGGCAGATTATAAAATACCAAGAGAAGTGTAGTGGAATCGTTTATTGTGATTCCTGAGGTATGTAGTAGATGTCTTGAAGAGGGCGGAAGTTAGTTTAGAGATTTTTGGAAGTTAGAGTTCGAATTACTAACACTGAATTTATAAAAAAATAGACTATATTTTTACAGTAATTTAAATGTGAGAAATGGTAACTATTAACATGAAATAGTTAGATAATTTAAAGTTAAAATAACAATTAATTTAAGATGATTAAAATAAATAAACTAAGATGCACAATTATGAAAATAAGTATAAGTAAAACCTGTATAGGGACGCGGAACTGCTGCTCGTATAACGATGTACTCGTATATAATAATCTACTGACGTGCTCGTATATAATAATCCCCTCTTCCAGTTGGGCGAAGTTTTTATTAGTGTCACTCACACATTGTCAGATGTGTAAGCAACACTCACACCAAGACATCTCTCCTAGTGAGCGACCTTGGTTAGTTCGGTGACCAGTGATTTAGGTCAGTGGCCAGCTTTATCGGTGCTTGCTTTGATGTAAAGTATTGACCCTTGTATTGAAAAGGGTTTCGTTTGTTTGGCCGCGGCCTTGTCTTGAAGACAGCGGCCGGCTAGGCCACTAGTTGTAAATTAACCTTTATTCCTGCCATCCTTTGTGAAGATAGCAGCTGGCTGGAATCACTTTGACATTGCTATGACTTTGATATGTCATTACAGGAGCAATCTTTCACCAGTCGTCTTACGGCATTCAACCAGCATTCATTCGAGAGAGAGAACATCTGTGACAGTTTAAAGTGTTAAACATTTGAGTTTAAATCAATCTAGCTAAATAATTGATTCTACATATTTATAAGCTTATTATTATGAAATATTATAAATTATTTAAATTCGTTTAGAATTAATATATTTATTTCAAAACAGTGGTGAGTTCTTACTTATTTCTTAATACTTCTCTCGTCTCTTAAAATTATTCACACAGAAGCCCCTTTCAACAACGCACACTACTGCTCACACTACATCAAACCAAAAAATTACATAGGTAACGTGCTACATAATGTGGTGATGATAGAGGGCTTGATCACTGACATAGTAATGAAGTGTGGAAAGATATCAAATCAATATTTCTCCCAGCTGATCGACAGCCTAGGGGAAATACTTCTATCCGTTTCCGCTGCCAAGGCAAATCAGAGAAGAAAATGAGAACTTAATATATGAATGTAATAAAGCTATATTCTCACATTATTAAACTTTCAGAAATCACAAAATTAAACTTTTTTTTTTTTTTTGAAATACTAACAAAATAAATTGAATTATCAGTATAAGAAAATGAAAACTACAATGTTCAATACAAATGAATACATATTTCCCCCGAATAAATTATACAAATTTCCTTTAAACTCCATAATACCATTTAATACAATATAATATCATTTAATACAAATTACATAGAAACCAGAAAGTTCTTATTCTAGGAGTGTGAGGAGAGAGATAAGGGTAAAATCCAAGAGTTCCACACACATATAATATAACTTTAGTATACACGCTCAAAATTGTATGTTCTACATTTTGCTTTACTATTAGCGAAAACCAAACCGATGGTAATTTACACCTTTCCACTCAAAGCATTTGCCGTTTTTGCTTAGAAGTAAAACTTTCCATAGTGACGTAATAATGGGTGGAAAGGGAGTTTACGATAGAATGCTAATTTACTTTGATAATTATTCAACTATTGTAACACTCACATACACACGCACTTTCACTTGTTGTAATTATTATAAATTCGAATTAAACTCATTTTCTTTAAAGTTCTATTGCAAGGGGTGTCAACGTTTTAGGAACTTCAGGCTGCAAAGAAGAATTTTAATTGACCTAGCGTCATCAGGGCTTTATTTCATTTTCATTTATTTATTTGTAAAAATGGATAAAAAAAAATATAATAAAATAAATAGTTTCTTGCACTACATATAAACATACGGAAATGTTATTGGTGTTGTTGTGTTGTTGTATGTTTGTAGTAGTAGCGTGTAGCACGAACGGTTATGTAAAGGGCTTGTGTGCTGTATGTTTAAGATAGAGATAGAAATATTAGAAATGGTGAATAAGAACCCACTTTTAAATAAATAATTTAACTATAATATTAAATTAATAAATTTACAAGATAATTATTAATTGTGAATCTTGAATTAACTTATAAACGCAAGGAAAGAAATAACTAGCTTGCTAGATTGTTTGAAACTCAAATGTTAACACTTAAACTGGCACTGAATTTAAGAGACCGACTCCTGAAGCAAATGTTTTGGTTCAATGTCTAATTCAGATTGTGCTTGTTTGAAAGCAGAATTTAGACTGCTTAAAGAATGCTCTGCTCTAGCGGGGGATTTTTCTTCTACAAAACAGTTGGCCAAATGTACAAAACAGTTTTGTCTCTTTAATAGCACTGACCTTAATTTAATAGTAATCTGAATTTGAAGTAACTAAAATTCACTATTTTATTTTCCAAAATTATTTCACTTAAAATATTGTCAAAATTCACTAAAGTATTTTTCCCAATTGCTACTTCCGATACAATACTTATCTAAAAAAAACAACAAAAAAAAAAACAAGTTATAACGTATTAATGAGATGATTGAAACTGCTTTGCATTATACAATTTTTCAAAATCAGATATGTGTAATTGGACACAGATATCCTCAAATAATCTTTGAAGTGTTCATTCGTTAAGCGTGTGACTAAAATTTATTTTTTGATTTATTTTTATATTGATGAAAATGTGGCTTTTAATTATATAGGGTAGATCTAAAGGAAGATTTAACATTCAAAGAAAATTTTATATTTTAATTGATCGCTGTTTAATTAATCACAAGTTTAATACAATTAAAATAATCTTGAGGGAGGGGAAACAATGAAAATGTAATGTTTGTTCAAGATTTATGAGATTTAGAAAACAACAGATAGAAATAGTGTAAACTAAAGCAAATAAATCTCTATGGAGCATAAAATAAAGGAATCTTAAATTTACAAACTAGTTTTACTTGGATTTATTTCTATTTTAGAGAAAACATATGACAAATGTCAATTACTTACAATTTATAAAACAAAATGTCGGTATTTTATTGTAGTAATTTGTAAAATTAATCTCTTTGTAATTACTTAATCTCGTATAAAGCCATAAGCTTTACAGTAAAACTTTACAAACATAAACATGTAAATCACAGTTTACCCATATTCTGGCCGGTATTACATCTTCATTTGGTAAATGGGATATTGGCGTGGATTAATTTTCTGGATGTAGCATGTTATATTTTGTAATCTGGTGATTCTGGTGACTAATTTGTTTTGTTTTCTATTCTATTCAAATAAATTTTAAAATGAAAATAAAATTTGGCATAATATACTCAATAATTTTTCTGTGGGGATATTAAAAGCGCTTGCATGTTAAAAATACTGGGTTATTTAAGTAAAATAAAAAGAGTATCTTCAACCATTTTTGAATATAATAGAACTAATCCGCCAGCAAATTCTTCTCGCACAAATCTGGGCTTAACAGTTCTATAAGCAACCACATCAAGGGGTCATTAGCACGCTCTAAGCGCATATCAATCATGCATAGCACCCTCTTTTACGCCTAGAACAGTGTACTGGCGAATGGGCTTCAAACCACGGCACCTATTCTTTTGCCTAGATGCTGTCTCTAGCGGTAAGAGTAATTGAAAAAGCCGACAGTCTGAGGGCTCTTAAGAGTGAGTCACCAGATAAAATTTTAATGGGACTAATCAGTCGCAACATCAAGCTCAACCTTGAAATGTTCACCTCCCTAGCCAGACTAGCTCACCACTGTTAGAACAGGCAAGAGTTCTAACTAGCATCATCTCTATTCAAGCGATTCTCGGAAGCCACGCTGCACCATTCTTCGCTCTACAGACTAACAATTAACATCATCATCATCATCATCTTCGTGTGGTTACTTTACTCTCATTAACGCTTCTCGTGTTATTCAGTAAATGCGCAAATATAAATTGTGAGTTCAGTCCCTGTTTTATGATCTCATTTCACTGCCATTATACCATGTTACATCCAACCTTATCCGGCCATCATTACTGGAACATAATCTATTAAAATATTAGAATATATTCTAACTTGGTAAGAAATATCTGGTTCAAAACTCTGCAAGATTTGTCGGTGTTATTGATGGATAAATGCGTCTAATGATTGAATGCTTACTGTAAACTTGATTAATCAATGAAAAATTGCAATCCATATGTTCCAATACAGTTCTAATTCTAACATTTCTTTAAACTAAAATAAAATTCTTCAATGTTATTTTTATAACAAATTAAAAAAAAAAATATGAATTACAACAAATTCACCAGAAACCAAAATTAACTAACTGACAAATTAGCTTGAACATAATTTTAAGAGGAATAGAAATTTTAATTGAAAACCGTGGTTGGAAACTGTAAGCCTCTATTCTGAGAAGTAATTAATAGAAAATAACCGACGTAGACGGAAAAACTCTTTAACTGTAGACAAAAGGAGAATGGAATGAGTGAATCGTTGGAAAATTAGTTTCAAACACATGGCTTTTCTTTTTTGTATTTATTTTTTTGACACCATTTTCTATTTTTATTTATTTATTTTCTTCGAGAGAAATAATGATGGACTATTAATTAGTGACCACAATAAATCATGGATAGAAGGATCACGTTTTAACGACTTATTGAACGTGGAAAGAGGAACGGTAGATGAAACCGGCATAGCAAATCACTGTGTGGTCTCAATCCGAAGACATTAATGTTTTGTGAAATTTCACAATGCTTAAATAGTTTAATCAATAAAATATTCGATATTCTTTTTTTATTCTCAGGTTAACATTTAGGTGTTATGAAACAAATAAGAGAAATGAGAATATATCGAATGATTTACATTGTGAAGTCAATTATATTATGAAACTATTCAGTGACATTATAAAACTATCAGTAAAAACTAGCATCTTGAACCTATACAAACCCGTTTTATCAGGACTTTTAACAAAAGGTTATCCAGCGGTGTTACTCATTTCTGTTCTCTAGAGTCTAGAAGACGTAATGCTGGTCTTCTATTCTTCAAGAAGCTCTTGAATGGTGAAATTGATTGCATGGCGCTACTTGCTTCCATTCCTTTTCATGTACCACCTCGCTGCTTGCGCAATACTTCGCATTTCGTGGTCCCTGCCGTTAAGACTAATGCGCTGTTCAACGCTGACATCATTTGTGGAATGTGCAGGTCATGGAATGAGTATATTCCTAGTGATGTGGATTTCCAAATGGCTCTGGACTTTTCAAGAAACATTTTTTCACTACTTAAGTTTTACTGTTAAATTTGCATGTATTACTTTACTATTATTATAATAATGTATCACTTGTAATGACTTCAACCATAAGGCTTATGCCGTTTGTTGATAAAAATACAATAAAATAATAAAAAAAATTTCTTGAAGTGTAAGCCAGCATTTCCCACATTTGTTTTCACTTCTTTGTTTCAGTGAAACCTGGTGCCACATAATGCCGTCCGATTTGGTTAAACTAACAGAAATCTGATGGTGCAATATGTGGGCTATGAATCGGATGTTGGCAGAATTTACCCGCCTAATTTTTTTCAATAGTTTTTCAGCATGTGTGGACGGACGGGTGTTGTATTGGTATACTTTCTCAAAATGTGCAAAGCACACCTATCTAGGATCACTGATTTCTTTCTTTTATCACACTTTGTCGTCTTGAATATGGAATACTAATGCGAGTGAGATTTTTATGATGGAAATGAAACCCAGATTGGTCGTCACGCATATCACAAATCAGAAACATTTGTTCATCCATTTCAGAAACTTTTCAACCTATTTTTAGAAGTTCGTAAAAAAAAAGCCAAACAACATATACCGTATTGCTTAAGCATCTGGAAGTGAATTTCTGATGGTTTTATCCACTCAAAAAACTAGAAATCGTAATATTAAACTTCTGTATTACCAAAATGCTAGACTCACTTTCTTTGAATGAATAATATAGGTTATGTATAATTGAAAACAGCTGTTTTAAACTGACAACAGGGACGCCAACTTATTAAACTGAAAGTATCGTTTATTCATCTGTACATAATGCTTTATTTTACAATTCTTTGTCACATTCCTTATCCTCTTAATGTTGGTCATTTTCTTTATTAGAAACATTTTTCCAAAAAAAATTGTATTTTGCAGAGCTCATGAGGTTTACGTTGTCAAGCTTTTCCTTTAGATTGTCGTTTCATTTTGTTTTACATTTCTTCCAATCTTTTAATAGTAAGGAACTTTAAAGTATGCTGCAAAAACAAACTTTGTTAATTGATGATGAGAATTTAGTATGAGAAAATCATGTGAATGTTTCAACCCCAGATTATTATTATTATTTTCTCTTACTCCTGATAAGAGGAAGTATTACTAGCGTGGCAAAATTTCGAAATTGAGTTTTTTACCGGAAATAGATGTTTTGAGGTCCTCTGAGCACGAAAACAATGTTTTTAGCGAATGGTCTGCACGCGCTCATGGTGTGAGTGTGTGGACAAAATATCTCAAATACGAAAAACTGGATTCTGGAGAAATGTTAATTTTTGAGCTTTCCTCTGATGTAGCCATCCAACTTATTGGGGTTTCACTGCATATCGGACGACTATAATATTCTAAAAAGAACAATTATTAATCTTGGGACTTTAAATCAGTGAAACGAACACCAAAAATAATACTAATAAATAATTTTATTTTTAAAGAATCAAATGAGAATCATCTTAAATTAACAGTTTACAAAATTATGGAGTAAAAAGTAGTTCGACACGGAGGGGGGGCAAGATAGGAAAAACAATTTTCCTTAAAAGGATTTTTATGAGAAAAAGTTTGTAACCATTGATTTTTTAAATCTATGTTCCCATGTAAACTTTTATATCCATAAAAGTGGAATACTTGATCTACTGAGTAGTTACTTACTTGTGTAAAAAAAGTATGTAATATAGTTTTATAAAATTACATGAAAGAAAAGTTGCAAAGAAACTACTATATTTTATATATATATATATATAGTGAAACATGCTTTTTCAACTATTTTCTATAGTTTACAATATAAAATGAATCCTTTGGGGGTTTCTACTACAGCTGTATCAGTATGGATACCACTTTAGTAAATAGGACCTTTGTTTTGTATATACCACTCTCCATAAGTATTATATATATATATATATATATATATATATATATACTACTATATTTCATAGCAGATGTAATATACTGTTTCTGCAATCGTTGTATAATGTGACGATTATTACATTAAATTTAGTGAAAAAAAGTTCAACTTTCACACACTAGTGAGTTATATTTTCTCTCACTAGTGTGTGAAAGTAACATTATTCAACCTAATTAGCTATAGCCGCAATACGCGAAACAAGAACAAAACAAATCCTAGTTACAGCTGATTTGAGGTTAAACCAACCGGAACAAGTTATAGTGAAAAGGGAGTATATGACTTCATTAAAATATACATTCTGCAATATTTACACTTATGAATTTTTTTTATTATATTCATATAAATAAAGAACCAATTTAATATGATTACAGAAAAAAAATCTAATATTTAACTCATGAGCCAAGTAATTTTTTTGTCAACTCTCGTCCCGTTCAGAAACGAACTCTGAACTCCAGTATGTGAAAAAGTTCTACTTGTCTCACTTGTCAAATAAATAACTATTTTATTAGTGTTAGCTTAAAATATGAGAAAGAAAAATAATAAAATATACACTATTGTATTTTTGGTGGGTAGTAATAAGTTATAAAAAAAAACAAAATATCTGTTTGCAATTTCCAAATTTTTCGCACAATTTTGTGTTTTATTTAAATTTCATTTCATTCTAAGAAGTAGGGCACAAAAATCAATATTTTTTTACTCTATGTCTGAAGTCACATAAAAAAGCGGAAGATTTGCGAATGGCACTTCGTATATACATCCGCAGTCGTTTCCCTAAAAAACTAGGCCTTCTTTTTGCTTCATTAACCTAAAATCTCTTATATTAAAAGGGAAGGTGAATAAAACCATTATGATACTTTGCTGTTGGGTTCACAAAGAAATTTCACAGAACAAAATCGATTTAAACTTTAATTTTAATAACCTTTACTCAATTTAAAAATATCTCCAAAAAGAAAATTACATTGACATTTTGTTTTACATATCTCTGTCAGCATCTGCAACAAAGTCCCGGTCAAAATCTATTCATCGAAAGTACGACATACTGATTTTTTTTTTTTTTTTTTTTTTTTTTAAGAAAGGAAAAGAACAAAACAAGCCTGGAAAGCGAAGAAAATACTCCATCCAGTTTTTGTGAAACAAAAATTTATCAAAAGATAACAAAATAAGATTTTTTTATTCCATTATGGAAGGGATCTTCATACATGAAGTAGAGAGAGACCTGGTCGACATCCATCCAGGAAAGTTCTAGAAAAAATCCAGACAAACGAAGAGGATTTCTAGCCGATGTGTGTCCAAATTGACCTAGGAATGAAAATATTCGAAAAGAAATGTCGATCAAAGAGTCTATTGGTGAAAGGGTTATGAAACAGAAATTAAGATATTAGATGAATAGTATGTTAATCTGAGAAGTAAGGAGTTGATGATCCAGGAAGAAAAAAGAGAGGTAGACCAACCTCGGAGATGGGAAGACGGGAAGGCAGGAGGAACCGGCTGACAGAGTACTTACACAGGGAGATTGGAGTAATAAGGATTTTCGGAAGAGTGCCCTGACTTGACGGCAATTGCTGAAAAAAGGCGAAGATATTTTATCTGCCTGATGTCTAGGATTCCGTTATTATGACTGAACTTTAATGTGATTGTAAAGACTTTTTAAAAATTATTTCTGATACTGAACAATTCCAGTGGGCTACATTATAAAGCAAGGCATTTTCATCAATATTTTCAGATAAAATTTAGTCAAGAAAAATTAAACGATTTTATCATCTGTTATATTATTAGAATTGATTTTTCTATTATAACTTAATTAAGATGATCGTGACCTATATTTTAGTTTACCCAAGATTAGTGCATTAAATAAACTCGTAATTACATTTTTAGTAGAGTGGAAAATCTTTAAAAAAAGTTTTTTAAACTAAACCAAAAGAAGTGCCAATTAATAAAACTGGAAGAGATCACAGATATTTTATTTAAACTCTTCAACATCAACCAATATAAACCTGGATCAAAAGATAATTTTATGCTGTTTCAAAATCTAGTAAAGTAAAGTAATTAAATGCAATCAAGCAGTGACAACGATTTCTAAAGTGGCCACTCACGCTTTGACTTTCATCTCCCAGGATTTCAGTTGTACGGTCGAGATTTTTTTTATTTGGCCAAGCCTTACGCTGTCTAAAGCCCATTTAGCTACCTCAAAGTTCAGGAACGTATCAGTGTGTTGCCACCCTCCAGGCAGTATTCTTTTGTTACAGACAACACTACCCTTCACCGGAACAGTGTGCTATACAGACAACTAGAGCGAAAAAATCTAAGGGCAGCACCTTAACGCCCCTTTCAGTTGTGATCGGGCTAGAAATTAGCATTAACTAGAATTTCTGAGTGTTAACTCCATTTAGTGCAAACGGATATATTATACTAATGAATGAATGAATAAATATTTTATTTGTGAAAGAAATATCTCGCACAAATTTTATACAAATGCAATAATATTAATTTAACGATGTATATTAGTTATTTAATTATTCCAACAATATATTATTCTTACGTAACTATATACACACACATACTCGTATACACCTATACACATGAACATATATATTTTTCTCTTTTTAATAATCGACCTTATCCATAAGTTTTTGAGTTAAAAAAAATCTGTTGTGAAACACTCACACAACTTTCTCTTACTCCAGTACTCAAAATTATAATTGACAAATTTTATAGTTAGTGTACCAAATTTAATGAAATTCGTCGAAAAGTGAAAACACTGTCCAGAAAAACTGTCCGGTTTACTAATTTCCTTGAAACTCGGAATTTGGGTCATATATTAATTTCTAGTTATTTCAATTTGGATGACAGAATTGTATAATCAACTGTGATGCATTTTAAAGAAAAACATAACCCCCCTCCCCCAAAAGTCCCCTTAAATGAATTTATCAGGAAAAAGTTTCAAATAAAAGTTGTAGCTCTTTATATGTATAGTTAACAACGCTGGTTTAAAGAAAATCGTTGGAGCCATTTTCGAGAAAATACCAGAAAAGTGAAAATTATTTTCAGTAAAAACGCACTTCCGGTTATCTATTTTTTCAAACTCGGAATTTCAACAACATATTTAATTCTAATTAACATTATTTAGATGACAGAATTGTCTAATATACTGAAACAGCAGTTAAGATGAAAACCTAACCCCACCCCTCCCCCAGAAGTGCCCTTAAATGAATTTTCCCGGAGAAATGTTTCAAATAAAAGTTGTAGCTCTTTGTATGTGTAGTTGATATGCAAGTTTAAAGAAAATCTTCGGAGCCATTTTTGAGAAAATTGCAAAAACGTAAAAAAAACAACTAGTAAAGTGGTACTTCCGGTTGAGGAATATTGACACATAACGCACCGTCAGATCCCATGGTGATACCTAAACGTAATATCAAGTTTGAACTTTCTACGATTTTTTGTTTTTGAGCTTGCTGTTCACATACATACACACACACAGACACACACAGACACACACACACACACACACACAGACCATTCGCTAAAAACCACTTTTTTGGACTCAGGGGACCTCAAAACGGATATTTTCGGTGAAAACTCGATATCGAAAATTTGACACGATTACAATACTTCCTCTTACTAGGAGTAAGAGAAAGTAAAAAATAAATAAATAAATAAATATATATGCTCTAAGTATTGGTACGAATAGTAATTCACAACTGAGAACTAATTGCAAGCACTTAAGGTAACGTGAAATAGAGAATTGTTCAAAAGTTAATCAATGCCATTTATAGTGTCAAGCTTTTTACACACTGCTAAAATGTACATATAAATCTATTAAGTTTCGGAACGTTGTCTATATTCAGTATATTTTGAATAGTATGTAGGTCGCAGGATGAGGTGGGTAGTTTTAGGATATTCTCTTCGAAGGTTGGACAATGTAGGGGGATGTGGTACAAGCTATTGTTAATGTACTGTTTACAGAATGCACATGGTTCACTTACCCTGAGAGAGAGAGCGTTTTACTTCCATGATGTAGCTTGATCTATTCTGGGTTTCCTACTCTTGGTTGGCTGACGGATCTCAATTTTTTAATATGAATCTTGAATGTTGGATAGGTTTCCGGTCTAGGCAGGTTGAAACTGCAAAGTGCTCTGTAAATGAGGTTACTGTTTGAGTTTAGTGTTCTGTTGATGTCTATTGAAAAGTTATGATTCAGGATTTTTTCCAGGATATCGTCTTTATATCTCAACACTCCAGTATGTTGTGAAGCATTGAATTCCTCTCTGCATCCATATTGATGCGCTATCGTATTAAAAACGGATATAATATACTTATTCCTAATAAGCCTTTTGCTCTGATAAAAAGATATAGTAATGTCCATCTATTTTGTGTTTTTTGAGGTTTGAGAAATTTGAAGTACCTTACCTTAACTATTCTTTTCGTTGTCCCTTCCTGGAGTTCTTTGATCTCACTACCCGCAGTGGTGCTCCTAGTATCCTCATTTCTTTAAGAGATGAAATTGTTTAACTGCGAGTGCATATTTATATTTGCATAACAATTAAAATATTAAGTGTTCTAGTGCACTGTGATCAAAATAGGTTTATTGTGCCCCGTACTTCTGCCAACCGGCAAGTGATCATTTAATCTACAGTATCCTTTCATGTATATTTCTCCCCAGAAAATCCTAGAATCTGGGAAAGTTCTTGGGAAGACGACATTTCCTCCACCAACAATCGATAGGTTTCTAAACCGTTCCTGATTGAAAGATTCGTAGTCAGTCAGAAGTTATACGTGTAATGTACTCAATTTCCTGACAGAACCTATTAATACAATCGCGTTGTATGCCTAGTTCAATAAGTGTCTCCGGTGGCTAAAATATGTCTATTGTCAAATGCATTCCTCCTAATACAGAACGCTCCGGGAGGAAGCCAGTCAACATACAGCCTCAGATTGAAAAAGATGCTCATCCTTTTTACTCTCGTAACTGTCCAGACAAAGTTAGGCCGATAGTGCCCAGAACGAAATATTGAATTATCAATATTAGATTAAAGATTATTATCAATCATAATTACAAAAATTAATACATAAAATTTAAACCATTAGTTAAAAAAAAAAAAAATATGCAAGATTAAAGATAAAAGTTTAGAATGATAAAGAAGCAATCTAGACAACACAAAAGTAAAAGCATTTACCTTCCTCAACATTCTGTCTAGTGAGGTGTAATGGTGAAAATCTTCTGCGACTCTTACAATAGAATATTTTTACCACTCATGGGAAATTGCTCGCGATGTCGCACTCAGTAAGATTAGAAATAGTTGAAGAATAGTGGGGGAAAAGAAAAAAGTAAAAAAAAAAAAAACAGTTTATATATATATATATATGTTAAAAGTTTAGTGAAGTAGAAAAAATTATTTTTTCCGCCCGAATAAATTTAATACATAAATTGTTACTTAAAAATTTTATTTTTTCCTAATATAATAAAATTATTTTTACAAATTAAATATTTGACATATTAATTACATTTAATTAAAATAAATAAATAATGTTTTATCTATACCTTTTGAATTTTCCTTACAGATGGCGTTTTCTATAACTTTCTCGCCATTGTAGGACACAAATTATCATTTTTTTTATATAACTTTATGTCAGTCTGTTTATTTGTTCGATTATCATGAGGAAAATGCCGAAGTATGTTGATAGGAGTCGGGTATTTAAGCACGTAAAAAATTGGGGCAAATTTCTGGTTTCGACTGCCTAAATGCATCTCCGGTGAAATAAATGGTGAATGAATCGAAGAATCTTAAACTATAACCTTTACTATTTAAGTTTAAGAAGTGATTTTATTTAATAAAACTGTCTGGAAATTTAATTTACAACGTTTTATAGAAAATAAAATCTCTAACGGCACGTCGTACAGCACACTTTGTAAATCAATTTTCTCGAAATAATTTTAGTGTGTATGTGTAAGGAAATGAGTTTAAAGGAAATCAATGTGACTGTCTGAGTAAAGTGGATAAATCAAAAATAAAAACCGGTATTTTTACTTAAAGTTTATTTAAAATAAATATATTGTTAGGGAGGAGGCATGGCTGAGGTATTTTAGAGGAGAAGCTGGCGCCTGCAAGCCTCAGCTAGGGGACATTCTCGGGTCTATTAAGTCTATTAAGGCAGACAGGGCTCGAAAGGTTGCTCTGATGGCAGGTGCTCTTAACCGACCACCTGGGAGCCTCCCCAGACTCCAAAGTTCAAATAAAAGACAGGGCTGGAGAGGTCTCCAACTTAGGGGTGCCACAATAATAGACCCATGGGTCACGGTGGCGCAGGCTGAAAAGCCAATTCTCCCATTAGATTAGATGAGGAGTTGAAGGCAGACCCGATTTTGGCTCTGCCTACGTATATAATGACTCCTAGGTACTACTTCCAAAAACCCTTCAAAGTCTTGACAGAGGGGCATGGAAGAGCGGGCAGCCAACTACAGGCGAATCTATGTAGTACACGGATGGGTCCAAAATGGAAGATGGAGTAGGAGCCGGCGTGTACGGGGCTCATCCGAGATGTAATATCTCGATGAGCCTGGGAAGACTAGCCACGGTCTAGCTCAGGCAGAGCTAGTCGCGATTACTATGTGCGCCACCGAAATAAGAAGATGGGGAGTGTATAACTCCAGAGTCGTCATTTATTCGGATAGCCAGGCTGCTCTGCGGGCAATTGACTCGTGGGAGATCAGCTCAAGGCTGGTGTAGGATTGCCTAGGTGCACTCGGGGATATTAGTAGCCATAATAAGGTGTTCCTGGTTTGGGTACCTGGGCACTCAGGTTATAGAGGCAATGAGGCGGCGGAACGTCTGGCCCGGGAGGCTTCAATCAGAGCACTTATCGGGCCGGAGCCGTTCTGTGGCGTCTCAAGATGCCTCAGGAATGGATCTAATCCTCCCATAGAATGTAATCTAATCTCTAGGGGGAGGCATATATATGTTGATTAGCATCATTACGGATAGTATTTTGGAATGTGTTTACATTCTAGTGCTCCTTAGATCCAATTCTAATAAAATTTCAAAAATCTAACGTCGCAGATTTGTGAGAACCCTAAAATAAATTTTATACCGATTGCCTGATTTTTTTTGAGCGAACCCATTTTTGATGTTAGATACAAAGGTAATATGAATTTTGAACTATCTGCGTTATTTATTTATTTATTTATTGGAATTATTCACACATTCATTATTAACACACACAGACACACCAACACGCGCTAAAAACTTCTTGTTTTAATTTTTTTTTTTAGAAGATCCCACAACTTCTTATATTTTTAGTAAAAAACTTAATTTCAAAAATTCAACGATTACAATATAAGAAAAATGTAAACAAATACACCAAATTACATTTTGCGTGCACAAAATTTGTCCCTCAGAGACTTGAAAACAAAGATACTTGATTGAGCAAGATTATTTTGTAATAGGCATTCTTTCTAATTAGATTTTGGCTCACGGATTTGGTTAAGTGAGAATAGAACTCTAAGAAAATGTGATTTTTTAATTTTTTTTTTTTTTTGAACTAAAACACCTCAAAATTCTTCTAGGAGAGAGCTTTCTAATGAGCTTGTTTTTAAAATTAGAATTAATATAATTTAAATTAATTTTCAAAGAGGCTTCGTTCAGAATATAGGCAGCAAAGCTTGCCAAAGCCGAGATCTGTATTTAGTAGGTTCTCTAATTTAACATTGAAACTGTTTATTGTAGGAACCTATTCGATGAAAACCGAACGTGAAAAGCGACTTACAAAACCGTTACCATCAAGTAAGTGAGAATGGTGGGGGGTAAAGTGTTGGAGGGGCCGCGGTTGGGTTGGATTGGAGGGAGATGTGTGCAAATGTTTGTGGGGATTTGAAGGGGTAGTGGTGAATAACCTATAAAAGAAGATGTTTACAGATTACCATAGTTTTAATTTGATATCTAAGTTTTAATTACCACCTATGGGTAAAATGTAAGGTAATAGGAGCTGTCTCTATAGTAATAGAGTCAGTGAAATTAAAAATACCTATAATAAGCAGTATAAGAACTCCGGGAAAATGTCTAATAATTCTTGCCCATCGACTTCTTCCAACACTCGATATTAATCAAGTGAAGATCGAAGTAAGACAGGTGGAAAGTGCAAAAAATTGAAAAAACAAAAATTAAAACAAAAAGGAAAGTAACAAAATATTCATAGTAATCATCAAATGAAAGATTCGATTTCATATTAAACATCTGTTCCATTTTTAACTACAACTACAGCAAATACATGTACTGATTTTGTATATTTGTCCATGTTTTCCACATCAATTTGTCTGTCACTATTAGATAACTTATTTTAGTTACCATAATCCTTTTCTATGTATAACCTATGACAATACACATCGTACAAAAGAATCAAAATAAACTTTAGATTATAATTATAATTGATAAACACATTTGTCATAAAACTGTATACAACCAGCTATAAACACCAATAAAACAATTTCAATTTTCTACTTTTTCGTCGAAAATTGGTACCATTATTTTTTTATTTTTATTACATCACATTTTAAAATAAATTAAATCTAATTTTTAAGTACTTTAGAGTTGTTGACTAAATTATTTACTGTTTTTATTTTTCTTATTTTGATAAAGAGGAAAAAAAAAAAACAAAAGTTTTAAATTATCTGGAATTGCCACTAGCGTAAAGCCACGTTTTATATGGGTGAAGAAGGGAAACTACGAGAATAATCCAATATATGACCTAGAAACAAGATTGACATTGCTCTAATACAGTGCTGCTATTGGGAAGTGTGTGTGTGTGTGTGTGTCTGTGAGTGAGTGTATATATATTCCGTCTTACAACCTGGACATTATCCGGAACGGGCTCCCCTTTATTACTTCACATTCCATTTCAATTGTCTCTTCATTAACTGTCTGTTCAGTTATCCATTAATTTCAATAAGGCTCTTTGTATACATTTATTTATATTTTCACTTTATTATTGAAGAATTTATGAGGGATTTACAAAAATAAAGTAAAAAAATTTAGTATGAATCGCTCATATGACTTTCTCCTACTGCAATTTACCGTAGTTAGAATCGACAAATTTTCTCCAAAAATCTGAGTTATTACTATAAATTTAGTTGTCTTCATTATGAATGGGTTGAATAAAAAAAAAAGATGACCATTTTTCATAGTTTCAGAAAAAGTACAACATCTAGCTCTCATAGAACAATCAATCAATCAAATCATTGAAAGGTCCAGAACCGATAGGTGATCGTGAGGTCCCATTTTTTGCTAATCTGTCGGCCTCTTCGTTATCTGGAACGTTTCTAATGAATTGGTACCTAGGGAAAACCCAACGTCACCTTTCCCACAGAACTCCCATTTATTTATCCTGCGGTGAGTATATAAGTCCGGTTGCGTTGAAATCTTCACTAAATTCTTCTATATTCACTACCAACTTGGTAGTGGATTCCTAGGATTCTATCTTTTGAGAGAAACAATCTTCTTCCATAAATTTTCTTCTGTTCTCAATATCGCTGAAAATAAAGAAATAGATAAGTTAGTAGATAAGAATTAGTTAGTTTGGCCAAATTAGGCTTCTCTCTTCCATTCATTGGTCCCAAGCTACTGCTGTCTTGTCTCTGGATATATCTCTGTCCCAGCTTCCAGGCATGAACTCTTTGGATTGTTGAGATTGAAGTCCAAACACGGTTGATAGAGACTCATTTCTGTATCATACGCACTTCTCTTAGGCGCCTTACTAGATCCCTATTTGGGTATTGAGTTTTTATAGGTGACCTATTCTACATAAAGGAGTTTACGCTAGAATTCTTCTGCAGAGTTTGTGAGATAGAAAAATCTCACATTTCATTCATTAATTTTATGATAGATTAATGGAAGGGCTTGCACTGTTATAAATCTTAAGGGGCTTGAACTTTTGGGAAATAAGGTCCAGCGAAGAATTCGATACCATAGGGCTTGGTTCCCCCACTTAGGCGAATTACTCATGACCCACACAATTCAGTTGTTTGGACAGTCAAGCAGCGCTAAGGTCGCTGTGTTTCACATGCCTTCACTTCCAAATTTGGAACTGGAATGTTCTAAAAGACTCGAGAGCATTTTTCCTTGAAGAATGTACTTCTATTCTGGGTACCAGTTTATATAGGAATTTTTGGTAATTAGGAGGTGGATAGGTTTGCCACATTAAGCACCACTTTCCCTTTCATTGGTATCGAGCCTGCTGTTGATGTGCCTTTAGAACATGTGTGTCGAGGTTCCAGTCATGGATAGTTCACAGCATTCAACCCTATGGATGAGCTCAATCGTTAGTCGGCAGTTCTTGGATCCTCAATGGTGGTCTGACAGGGTATTAGTGATGAAATGCTACTGTGTCTTTTCACGGACCACTATCAAGCATCTGGTTAGATCACGTAATGGGACTTATGCTTATGCTATAGCAATATTTTGAAGAGTTATGTACGGAGGAAGTATACCTATCCATCTTATGATAGGTTACTTGGGTTGTGGACCTTTCGGTCGGAGCAGGATGTCTATGGAGAGCTTAGGCAATTTCACTTTAAGGTTATGGTCTGATTTGTTCATACTGCAGGCTAACCCAGGTCTGGATTTTTATTCTAGACCCGGTTTCTTATTTTTCTTAGGGGTAGCCCAGTGGAGCTTTGGGTAGCGTAGGGCTTGGTCCCACCCGGGAGAGGAATAATAATAGTAATCCTATTCAGTTTTGTCTTCAATAAAAACTTTCATTAGATGATTAAACCCCGATTATTTCTAAAATACTCATATGCTATCAAAATTTGCGTAATGGTGACTTAGGAATTAATTTAACTAATGTGACAAATTAATAATTGGGTAACAAATAAATCAGGGAAGGGAATAGCTAAATGGTTAGCGTACTGGACTCCCACACGGAGGAACCGGGTTCGAGTCCAGCTATGCTGCCATTAGATTTTTTTTTTTCCTAGGAGCCTCTACAGGTATCTGCCCGCTGATGGAAACTGTATAGTTACATTAAATGAAGTTAGTAATAAAACTAAATCAAAAATCCTTGAAAATAAACTTAAAATCTATTTTTTCCGCCCAAATGATTTAATTAAAAGTGACTGGCTTATTTATGTGGAGTCAACATTTCAAGATTAAAGAAAAAAGCTTTGGAATTGCTGGATAAGGATAGTGAGATTCGGTCTTTTTAAAAATAAAAAAACTTATATTTTTGCCAACATTTCGACAAATATATTGTCTTTATCAAGGCATAAAAATAAGAAATGTTAAAACTTCAAAACATTACAACTTTAACTTATATTTTAGGAAAATAAATAGATGGGAACACCTCAACAGCACACAGAATAGTCACTGTTCTCTGTGGTGTTGAGGTGTTCCCATCTATTTATTTTCCTAAAATATAAGTTAAAGTTGTCCTGTTTTGAAGTTTTAACATTTCTTATTTTTATGCCTTGATAAAGACAATATATTTGTCGGAACGTTGGCAAAAATATAAGTTTTTTTATTTTTAAAAAGACCGAATCTCACTATCCTTATCGATCATTTAATAACGATCGAGAAGAATCTTCCATAATTGGAATGGTTTTCGAGCAAACCTGCTGAAACACCTTAGAAAACATACTCGGTAAAGTCGCACATTTTCTTATGTTTAAAATGGACCATAATATTATAAAGATTGTAAAAATTGTACAGAGGAAATTGTTCTGGACTGGACAGTCCAGCTATCTCAGGCAGTTTGAGTAGTTAGTCACATGAAACTCGATGAAGCCAATTGCAAAGAAAATGTCGTGAATAACTTGAAGAAAAATTGTTCCTCCATAAAGTATACATCAGAAGGGAGGGGAATAGCTACTGGTTAGATATAGATAGATACTTATTCGTACAGCACCAAAGGTACAGACAGTGTCAAAAAAAGAAAAGTTTCAATCATTTACAGAGATACTCGTTTATGGAGTAATAATTTTTATTTAGTAAATATTTTTTAAGTTCCTTTTTAAATTTATTTTTTGATAGGCTCACCTGAAGTAAAGACTCAGGCAAACAGTTATAGATTTTAGCGGCCTTTTAGTGGGCTTTTTCCAACTTTTGAAGTCCGATGTGCATGCACCTCCAATAAGTTGTTTTGCCTTGTCGTAATGTTATGTAGTTCCCCTCTACGCCGGAACTTATTTGGATGTTCTAGTACAAATAGATAGTGGTTAGCGCAATAGACTCGGACGCGGAGAATCCGGGTTCTAGTCCAGCTGTGCTGCCTTTAGATTTTTTCTTCGTAGGAGCCTTTACAGCTCACTGTCCGGTGATGGACAGTGTTGTCTGTAACGAGAGATCACGGTCCGGTAGCTGGTAGCGCACTGAGAAGGCTCCGGGCGCCAATGACCATTGATGTTGACTCCCCTTAAATTAAAAAAAAAAAAAATTAATAATTAATTTTAATGGGAAACACAACGAAAAATGATTAATATAATTAAATTTTCCGCATAATAAGTTATTGTTTCTTAGATATAATTGAAATATAGCAACAACAAAATTACATCACCATTTTTATTGAAGGAAACCGGAAGTTAATTTCCTGTGAAGTTCAATCAATTTGTTGGCAGGAACTACTAGTGTTAGGATAAGATGAATTTTACGCATACACCTTGTTTATAAGGATGGTAGTTCGTTTTGTTGCTTGTTCCCTCTCTTCTATTAGAAGGCCTGTGTGGGTCGATACTTAATTTGTAAACGTAAAGCTTACGTTGTCATCGTTCCCATGTATAACGGGATAAACTAACGTTTATGAATAATTTCACTGCAAGCAAGTTTATCTTCCTTCCATTTAAGATAATTTTATTAATCACTTTATGATTAAACTGTCATCTCATACCTTAAATATTACATGTAAATTAAATTGTAAATTGGTATATATTTTGGTTTTAATCCTTTTAAACAGTTTAATCATTTTCCCGCACATTTTAATGATGTCAATATATTTAAGAAATACAAAATTATTTTTTTACGAGTACAATGATGGGTTGGCGGGAAACAAAAAACGAAAACTTTTTAAACTTCAAAAAAGTTTTACCACTTATACAATATTAATTTACATCAAATAGATACCTAAAAATACAAACTCGAAGAAAATCCGGTTAACCGGAAGTGCTGCGATTTTACAGAAAAGATTTCTGATATTTTTATTTTTCTCTGAATTTTCTGGAAAACAGCTTCTATGATTTTCTTTAAGCTTGAAATGTAATTGCCGTTAAAAGTTTTCCTGGATGTCAGGCAGGAATTGTCTTTTAATGTAGTTATGTTCAGCATCATTTCATTCTAAATATCAAGTATAATCATCATTACCTCTATATCATGTTAAAGCCAATTAAATATTTAATACAGATTCCATTTTTGAAGAAAAATTGTCGATTAAAAAAGCAATAATTATAATAAAAGAAATTGGTGTGATTATTTCACACAGCTTTTTTTTTATTATATTATTAATAATAAAACACTTAATCGTAAATTGCTTTAAAAAAAAATATATATATATAGAAAGCCGAATACATCCACAGCAATCTTATAAAATTGAATAAAGAATGAGAATACAGCGAGAGAATGCGTAAAGAAAAAGGAAAAAGGATGAAAAATAAAGGTGAAGTAAATAGTAAGGAAAACAGAAGTTACTTGTGTGTGCTTAGCAGGAAAAAAAAAAATTACAGTCTTCCGGTTTACGAGCAGAAGTAAAAAGAAAAAAAAATATGTGTAGCGCATTCTTCTGGTGAAAACTGCCATCATTTCCGTTACTTTCTTTGAAAGTCTTTATATATATACAAACAGATTTACTTGGAAAATATTCTCTCCTTTTTTTTCGCTACTGCGTCTTCCTTTTAACTTTAGATTTTTAAAGGTAACCATTTTTTTTTTTTTTTTTTTTTTTTTTTTTGTAAAAAGGCGGGTTATAATAAATTGTTATTTCTATTTCAATGTCTGTTTCGTAAATTTAGGTATTTGGAAATTGTTACAATGTGCCAATAAACAAATATAATTACTTATATTTCAAATTATAATTATATATTTACATATATTCAAGAGATGGATAGGTGGACTAGGCAATTCTTAAGAGCAATGCTAGCATCCAAGCGGATACTCCAGTCTAACAACGTGAACACTTTCACTCACATCCGCCAGTCTTCATGTAAGGGCCTCACAGAGGTGGTTGACGTGTAAAGCTAGATTAGGTTAAAACGAACCCACAGACAAACTCTGGTTCACCATCCACTCCTACACACACATTTATTCACACATTGCACACAAGGGTTTAGGCGTTTAAGACTTAAACTCTTTGAGTTTATATTAGTTTTATAGTTTTAGATCGTGGTGGATTTATTTATTTTTACTAAAACAAACCTTCGTGTTATATCTCTTAATGAAGTGAAAAGTGAATTTTTATTGGATGGAATTGCTAAAATATAATTTCTATAGTCTTTAAGTGAAATAGCTAATAGTTCTTAATAATTAAACATGTGTTTTAACATTTTAAAATCAATTAAATAATAATCAGAAATATGATATAATTTTGTTTAACTTTAATCTAATGTTCTACTAAGCTTTCTGAAAATATTCTTCCCTTTTTCAATAAACCGCATATGCTCTTAGTGGTTTACCTTAGAATTAGAATTAGAATGATTCAGGGGGGGGGGGGGGGGACTAAAACCCAGGCACCGCAGCCTCCCATTGAGGCTTATTGTGCCAACTCCTCGAAACATAGTAGTGGAAGCTCCCTCTTCATGAGGTCCAGAACCTTCCCCACCAGTCCTTCTTGGAGTACGATTTCCTCCGGTCTCAATGTGCCGAAGATCTCGTACAGCAATCTACCTATTGCAACGCAATCAATCACCAGGTGAGAGGCCATCTCCTCCTCCTCCTGACACAGTCTACACAAGGACTGTATATCCACCAACCCCACCTTGTGCAGATGTTTTTTGAACCTACCATGCCCAGTAAACAGGCCCATTGTCAGAGAAATCTGATACCTGCTTAGTCCCAGGGTGCCTCTGGTCCTTCTTCTACACAGCTCTGGCATAACCATTTTGCCGTGTTTTGCCCCAGTACTTAGCCTCCAGTGACGATTATGCTCCCTCCGAGTCCATTCTCTCAGAGAAGCCTTCGCCATACTTTTGGCTAACCCTAGAGCAGGTTCCGGCCCACAGAAGGGAGTATTCGCTCCCTCCCTGGCCAGTTGGTCGGTATAGAGGTTACCTTACGTTGTTTTCATTTTATATTATAAATTTTTTTTTAAATAGTTTTAACTATTGTAGATAAAAATAATACAAATTAAGAGTAAAGTCCGATTGCACCTCATGTTCAGTTGCCAAACACGCTTGTGATAAATATAAAATCTTTATTTAACAAACTCTTTACTAAAATTGGCAACCTTTCGAACAGAATTGTTGTCTTTTTTAAAGCAAAAATGTATAAAAATGATTTATTCTAAAATTATAATCAACAATACAAATAAACAATCAAACAAGAAAGAACACTAGATGAAAAAGTGTAGAAAATTAAATAATTAGAACATAATATAACATGTAAATAATGAAAAATGGTAAATAAACCCTAAAAACAATTAACTAAATTCTCATATTAAAATAATTACTTTAAATGTGCTTAACCGTAATAATTGCCATATTTCCTAGTGTTTAATTGAAAATTACGTTTAATAATTCAATAATTTTATATTCTTTGTATGTGATTACCACTTGTGTTATGTGTAGATAATGATAAAAGATCTTTTACATAACAGTAATAATTAAACATTTCATAGTTTCATTTATTATTATTATTATTATTATTATTCATGTATTCACGCGCTATTCAAAGCAGCACACTGGGCCCATATATAGCTACCCTAAAGAACAACAAAAAATCAGACCATAACGTAAAGGGAAGTAGCCTAAGTTCTTCCACACACATCCTGTTACGACCAAAGATCCAGAACCTAATTTCCTCACATCCCAAACAATCTGGCATAAGATTGATGTGTGTTTCTTCCGCTGTCTCACAGACTCTACAAAGGGTGGTGTCTCGGTTATACCACAATGCCCAGTAAGGAATCCAACTAGATACTCGAAAGAGGTCCGAGAAAGACGCAGCAACATTTCACTAATATCAGAGACATTTTCCGTAATAGCCTGCTTCTTTTTGTGGTCATCGACCAGTTTTGGGCGTTTGCCCATCATCAGGATGCATTTTGTCAAACAGTGTGATAACATAGATTTGCACAGAGCAAATTTAGTTGAGACACTCCATAGAGTGTATGTTGAATGAGTGTGTGTGTCAAATCTATGTTATCACACTGTTTGATAAAAAGTAACCTGATGATGGGCGAACGCTCAAAACCGGTCGATAACCACAAAAAGAAGCAGGCTATCACGGAAAATATCTCTGATGCTTTCCAGCTTTGCGGAACCAACCACAACATCTCACTAATAACCCTGTCCGGACGGACCCCCAATGAGCTTCTTACACTGCCGACAATCCACTGAGCTCATCCAGAGGATTGAATGTTATGAAGGTCCTGGCTGGAAACTTGACAGACATGTGCTCAAAGACACACTAACAGCAGCTAGAGACCAATGAAAGGAAGAGAGGCGCATAATTTGGCAAGCTTCCCATTACCGAAACTTCCCGTGTGACCTGGTACCCAGATTACAAGTACATCCTTCAAGAAAGGAACCTCTTCCAGACATTCTGGTACCAACCTGGAAGTGAAGATATAGTTTCAAGTGTATATATATCTGCACCGTTGATAGTAGTTTTTAGAGCAACCCTATTTCATATATATTTTTTTTAAACCTTGAAAACGTCAAAACAGTTTGTCGAAACGTTGGCAACTATAATAAAGTTATGTATATATTTTTTTTTTTTTAATACAAAGAGCTAGGCTTAATTCTTGTCCGAACCTTAAGATATATTTGAAGATACTAAAATGGCGGTTAATAAAAAAAAAAAATCTACTATAATTAATTAACATATTAGAAGTATTATTATTATTATTATTTATTGACAAGAAAATGTAAAAGACGAACTCCGCAACTATTACAATAATCAATGCACGGAATATAATAAAAAAAACACTGACCACTGCAACTCACTGACGACGACAACTCACTTTTGATGGCAAATTGACGAATATAAAAAATTTCAGCATACTTTGTGCTGACGTCATTTATTTTTGAACTTCTAAATAAATTATAAAATTTAATATTTTTTAACAAAGCACTTGGCCTTTGGTTACTTTTAACCATTTGACTTTTCTATAGTCAACTTTTATATAAATAATATTTATAATTAATAAAAAGTATAATGAAAATATGAACAAAGTTTAATATAAAACAAAAACTACTTGCTTTTGTATTTCTGGAACAAAGTTTAACTGATTAAATGTTAAGCTATGTTTTTGTCAGTGTTCTTATTTTAACACTGTTTTGTTCTCGTCCATTCTGGTCAATATTGTTAGTATACTCGTACAGTACATTTGTTATTAATACTGTAATTATGATAACAATTGTATTTTCAAATAATTTGTTTCCTTCAAAGGAGACGTTGTTTTTAATATCTCTCACTGGAAACATTAAAATTCACCCTTGATAATTAAAATACAAATACAAAATTGATTTTTGAAAACCTACTTCATGGAATTCTCATTCCACATTTTTTTACGAGGCCATGGCAGAGTGTCCTATTTTTATCTGTCAAGAAATACGGGAGTGTAAAACCCAGACAAAGTTGAGCGTAACTAGATTTTTCAAATCTCTGCTAAGATTGCCTACTCAAAAACGCCTAGTATCTATCTGAGAATGGTGTCGGGACATGTCCATGTTATTAACAAAATCTTCTGAAAAATGTATGTGGAATTTCTAGGAAAAATTTGTGGAAATGTGTGTCAGTCCTTGGAAATCAACTTTTGTTGTTTAATTGGGGCCAAGCCTCTTCTAGAATCACGGCTTTCATCAAATGTAAACACTGAGCTTCCAGTAGCTTGCATTCAAAAATGAAATGATTAGGTTGCTAGCGCCTGCTGTAGGGGCGGGCAATCCGGAAATTTGTCCGGTACGGCAAAATTTAGGGGCGCCACTTTGGCTGTAAGTGTGAGAGAAATGTTGATGTGTTAAATACTCAATTAATAGAAAATTTCACATATCGATTTCATGTTCGCTAAAAATCTACAGTGCATAGCGTACTTATATTATTTATGTCCATAAGCTAAATATATTTACACTATTGTTGAAAAATTAACGGAGAATTTGTAAAAGATGATCCTTGAACTTGTTTGAACATGCATATACGAGGCATGTCCAGTAAGTAAGTGTACCTGAGGCTCTCACGGCCGGAGGATTTTGTTTTCGGCATGTTGGCTACACTTCGTGTAGCCTGATTCTCCCCTTTGCAACGAGACCGGTTCGAGGTCAGTACGTTGAGAACTGTCGACGCGACAATACGTTTCGTGAAAAATGTCAATCCAATCCCCCGCCAAGTGTGAAATACGCGGCGTCATCCGTTATCTCGTTTGGAAGGGAAAAACTCCGGTTGAGGTTTATAATGAGGTAAAAACTGCATATGGTGATAAAGCTATGAATCGTACGAGTGTGTTCAAGTGGTATCGCGAGTTTAAAAACGGTCGTACGTCTGTGCATGATGATCAGAGGAGCAGAAGACCTTCAATTGTGACTGACGAAATTGTGGAAAAAATCGAAAATGCGCTCCGTGACGATCGCAGATTGACTGTGGATGAACTTTCTGCGATGTTTCCGCAAATCTCCAGATCTCTGCTACTCGAAACCATCACAGAAACCCTCGGATATCGGAAACTGTCCGCGAGGTGGGTCCCAAAACAGCTGACAGACCAACACAAGTTGAATCGAGTGGAGGCCGGGCAAGAGTTTTTGAGACGCTACAAACTCCATGGAGATGAATTTCTCCGCTCCATCATTCTCACATCTCTTCACCCTCCGCCAAAAAGTTCAAAACCACAATTTCAGCCAAGAAAATCATGGCATCCGTGTTTTGGGACTGTCAAGGCATAATTTTAATTGAATATATGCCTCAAGGGGAGACCATCAACGCTGCAAGATACTGTGAGACCCTAAAAAATTGCGGAGGGCGATTCAGAACAAAAGGAGAGGCATGCTGACAAAGGGAGTCTGCCTGCTGCACGACAATGCCAGACCACACACGGCCAACACCACGAAGGAACTGCTTGCCTCGTTTGTCCTGAACCATCCCCGCGCATTCCCCTGACCTAGCACCTTCAGATTACTATCTCTTTATCTCCCTGAAGCTGCACATTGGGGGGAAAAAGGTTTTCAACCGACGAGGAGGTGGGAGGTGGACGAAGGGGTTGGCGGGAAACTACTTCGAGGAAGGCATCAAAAAATTAATACCCCGGTTTACCACCTGCATGGAGAGGAATGGTGACTATGTCGAAAAATAGCTTACATATGTACTAATGTAACCAGGTAATTTTTTTGTTCAAATAAAAATTTTAGTAACCTACAAAAATTCAGTACACTTACTTACTGGACATGCCTCGTACTTCTCTGAACAGAATAGCATTAGCACCCGAGCAGAGCGCTGCTTCAGCATGTCTTTGAACATGCATAGACTTGTTTAAAAATTATATATATATATATATTCTTAAGGGCGGCAATTTGTCTTTTTGCCTAGGGTGACGTAACCGCTAGAGCGGACGCTGCTGTTGCCCAAATCTTATTAGTAATCCAAAGAAATTAAAGAAGGTTACAATTTGAACTTGTATATTCTTCATTTTGGAAAATTTATTGTAAATCAACTAATGTAATAAAGCAATGTTTTTCTGTTATTGATCAGCGCCGGTAAAAGAGGTTACAGATTATGTTAATGATAAAAGCATTTTTTTCCATAGTAAAATGTTAATTAATAAAATCATGAAGGTAGCATACTCCATGTAGATAGCATGCAAAGTTGAAAGAAAATCTTTGGAGCCGTTCACAAAAAAATTGCGGAAAACTGAATAAACTACTCAGTAAAACCGCACTTTCGGTTGATGGATTTTGCCTGAAACCTTCCGGTTTGATGGAGAGCCCCCTCGAAATATGTATTTTTGTGTAAGAGAAAGTAAAATAAGTGTAATTAACATATATGTATGGCCCATCATGATATACGAATTTGTTTATACGGAAAAAAATTATCTGAATAATGAAGAAACGTAGGAATTATTGTTTTTTTGTGCTTTTTAAAAATTCTTCCAAAAAAATTTAGTAAATCCGCTGGGAATACCCAGAATAGAAGATCAAGTTAAGCTTCCTACTTGTTTTTTGTTTTTGAGCTGTGCTGTTCAAACTCTCCTTTTGCCTCCAACTTCCCCTACTCAACCCCTCCTTCACTCCTTCTATTTCATCTCACCCTCACATTCCCTCTCTGTTTCACACACAAGCATCTCGCAATATTTGTTTGAAAGCTGATGAAAAGTCAATTGTGAAAATCTGATTCGAATACAGTATTAACAGCAGAAATAAAAAGAATCATTTTTTTTTTTTTTTTAATTTAAGGCACGTCGACATCTATGGTCATTTAGCGCCCGGACCCTTTTCAGTGTACTGCCGGTCTCCAGACAGTGTTCTCTAGTTACAGACAACACTGTCCATCACCGGACAATGAGCTGTAGAGACTCCTAGGAAGAAAAAAAATCTAAGGGTAGCACAGCTGGCTCGAACCCGGGTCCTCGAACCCTTTCCTGTCAAAAAATGAATGATTAGATTCCTTCGAATAATCAAGATGGAGAAAGTTCCTTTTATTTGACTAAATTTTTATTTTTTGTTCTTTTTTTTGACATCTTTCATTGTTCTTGGAAAGAGTGAACTTACCCATATTTCTCTTTGAATAAAAAAAACTTACCTAAAACTATTATAAATTTTTTCATCTATCTGATCCAAAAGAAATAAATAAATAAAGTAATAACGAAATATCAGATTAGAAAATTAGATTAGTTGGCCTTACAGATTAGGTTATCGTAAATTAAATCTTTTCTTAAATAATCCCACCTGATTTAAACTTTGAAATGAAAAAAAATTAATAGAAATTAATAATTTAAATATCTACATGTGATTTATATTTAATTTAAATAAAAGCCGTTATTATATCTAGAATCTATATGTTCCTTACAAAAGTAATCATTGGTGTCGTCATATACATTTTTAAAAGAACCACTACGAAAAACTAAGTGTAATAAATGAACTGTATCAGTCAGTAAGGTCTGATGAGACCTTAATCACTGTAATAATAATAAAAGAGAGAGTGCGATAGAATGAGAGAGTGAATAAGAGAAATCAATACACTCAATTTCAACCGTGAACTCTGGTTCTAAAAATAACCAGGTATAATCTGGGAAATTGTTTTGAAATTCTATATTCATTAAATCAACGATTAATACTAAAAGTAGAAACAAAATTTATAAAATAATACAAAAGCAATTAATTCTACTTTTAATACTTGTGGTTTATCTAAAAAGGGATTATATCTAAAGCCAGTGACCTCCGTCAATTACCAGCAAAACATAAACGCCATTTTTTCTATTCAACTTAACGCAATTTCTTTCAGGTTACGCTCAGAATTCATTAACACTGGAACAGCGATTTTACTGATTTTTTTTTTTTCAGTTTTTCCCAGTTTTTTTGGAGACAATTTAAATGATTTACTTTATAATTATTCTAATTAAGACATAGGAAGCACGTGGAATAAACATCCTCAGCGTAAGGTTACTACGAAGAGGAAAAAAAATTAACACTTAAATGCTTATCGTTTATTTTTTTCACATTTTTTCCAGAAAAATGGATTTTTGGACGTTCGGGGAGCGGGGGCAGCGGCATTAAGCTATTCTCTAAAATATCACTTCAGCATGGTTCTATCACCTACTTAACATTAATAATATATTTAGAAGCATTAATAGAATTCCAAATTTGAAGAAAATCGTTAAATCTGAAAGTGCGAATCCACAGAATATACTTTATCTGAATAATGTTATGGACAGTTCAACATTAGCGTGCACTTCTTCAGCTATCAGTTCAACAGTAATACGCCTGTAGTCCTGAACTAACGCGTTAATGCGAGATTCAAGGGAGGAAGTTGCAACTTCAACCGGTCGTCCAACTAGTCACAGACACTTACACGGCTACTTTTAAGCTGTTCTACCCATTTGTAAAAGTTCGAACGGTTCAAACAATTATTCCCATACACTTTTCAACATTCTTCCGTAGATTTCACTACCTTTGATAACCACTGCAACTAAAAAATCTAATCACTGAGCGTTGTTCTTCCGAGGTGCAATGCTCGAGCGGACTCACCATTGTTAACTGAATAAATTTGAGGTTATGCTTGCCACATACTCTCGAACAGCTAAGTAATGAGGATGAGAAGCTAAAATACAAGGATGCCAACTTGGCGCACTGAAACTATTGTATTGATTAAACAAACCGTTTCTGAGCGCTTTTTCGCGTTAGTTATCAATAATTCTGTAAGTTATCAATGATTCTCGTATGTTTGAGTTTTTTTATTCTTAATTTTCTCAAAAATAACTGAAATGTTTTTCTTTAAACTTTATTATTTATTTTTTTTATTTGTCACTTTTATAATAGTATTAACAGCAGTTAGAGAAAGTCGTAACAAACGTCATTTTTCCCCCAGAAGCTTTCTTAAAGAAATTCTTGAGGTCAATTTTTGAAAAAAAAAATGCATTTTCTGCATTCGCCAATGTAAGTTTTGCACTCGCCAATCTTAAAAACATCTTCGTCATATTCTCTGTGTTCGAAAAATTTTATTTTTCGAAAAACTGGCACAAACGAGAGATACTAACAGCTGGAATGTGAATGAAAGAATAAAACTCTTCAGCATTTAATCCAACTTACGCAAATATACGAATCAATTTGATTTTATTTTAGGATTTAAACCGGAAGTGGTAGTAGATTTTGGAAGTGATTAATGGAGTATTAAGAGAATAGGTCAGTGGCCGTTAAATGCTGTAGCTGGTCGTACTGAATGTTGTATTGAAACAACAAAAGCAAGTTAGCCGTAACACTCCAGTAAGAGTACTTGGGAGTGTTGGAGTACCAGGTGACACAACATGGTGGAGTGTTTGAGTCAGCTGCAGCATTAATTGAACAAGTATAGAAGTGAACTAGAGCAGCTGAATTGTACACACACATACACAAGGAAGCTCACTTCAGTGCCAACAAAATAAAATTCTCTTTCTACAGCTCAACTTAACTGTTCAATTGTAAAACTGGTATCAGCTGCACAAAAGTAACATACCTTTAAGTATATCCTAATTGAAAATTCTCTTAATCTTAATATAAGAAGGTTTTTTAATATCTGTTTTTAACATTGCTTTCAAAGGAGATTAGCCTTTGTATATTTCGTTCCCAGATTGGTTTTTGGATAGCGACAGATGAGATCATCAATGCAAGCCTATTGTGCCTTTTCGTTTATTCTCTTTGTGAAAGACAAAGCTACTCAGGGTCCATATAGCTATACCAAAGTTCAGAGCCTCTCATTACACTATCGGTCTCCGGGCAGTATTCTCTCGTTACAGATGACACTGACCTTGCTGCATGCCGTGCTACAATATTGGGCTATTGCAGAGAATCCAAAGATAGGAGCGTTCAAGAAAAACAAAACAGGCTTTTCAGATCTCTCTTTCAGCAAATAAAATGTACAATTCAAGATAACTTGAAGAATATCATCGTGAACCAGCCAAGTTCCTAGACGCATGCGTAAAGTTGGACAATCTTACAGATTGAAAATTCTGGACCAGTACCTCACCACCCTATTTTCATGCAAACTAGTGACTTGCTTTCAACTACAAATCAGGCTTTATAGAATTCACAGTTGCTACTCTTCTTAGAGTTCACACGTATCTGTATACATATAAGTGGTACCTGTATACATCTACTGGTAGTGACAAGCATACATGCAGTGACACCCACGTGACATGTAAGTTATCCAAGGAGCCAAAACTACGTTTTTATTTTAAATTTATTCGGAGTTTAATTTTTTTTTTTTTTTAATACATGGTACTTCTTTTGGCAATCTCAAGAGATCGAAATAATATGACATCAAAATTTCGGTGAAAATTAGTTCAAGCATCAGCTTACTAGTTTATTTATTTATATTTCTATATTCACTATATACATTTGACTTGAAGTTTTTCAGTTTCAATGTTAATTCCTTAATAATATAAAAATAATAATAACGGTAGACGGGCTTCGGCATTAGAAAACAAATCAATTCAGCTTCGGATTTAAAATGATTCTTGGAAGTAATTTTATATATTCTTGCATGCAATCAAGTGTACAACATTTACGGATATCTTTGCAGTCTACTGGCTGCCAGAAGGACACAAAGTTCAAACTGCTGATCTAGTCAATCCAGTTGCCAGTATATAGTCTGTGACTGTTCGGTATTTAAGCTAAATTTAAATTTGCCGCCAACAACGTACAATAATTTTATTTCGAGGAGAGTATTGTACAGCCTTGATAATAATTTACTGATCTAAGAGGGGTTTACTGTGTCCTAAGTGCAGAGAGGGGTTGGCCTATGCCTTTTCTCTTTCTCAGTCAGTCGTTATGTAAGGCTCGAACGAGCAAGTCGCCATTTTAAGCTAGAAAGAGTAAGCAACACTCCCTTGAATAGGTCGCAGTGTAATCTTGTACAATTCATGCCAGTTCGAATTGCCCATTATTGTTTAAACTGAAGTTTGTTACTTCTGGTTTTCCTGGGTCCTTATCAATAAATTGGTCCTTTTGTCGACTGAGTACTTTACGGTTCTCCTGGCCTGCACGGGCTCATTGTGAAAGCACATGGTTGCTACTTACGGTTGAATTTCCTGCCGACCAGCTTCTGGGAGCCCTTTCAATTATTATCCACGATCATCAGCCAGGTGGCAGTGTATTGGTGAAGGACTCAAGAGTTGGAGGCACATAAGAATTATTTACTTATCCCCATTTTTCCCCTCCTCTTTTCCCCAATATGGGCTAAGAACACATGGGTCTTCCAACACTGGCAACCAGGAATTCTGCGTTTTAAGCTAAGCCCCTTTCCTTTGGCTTCTTGAGAGTGATAATAAATATATTAAATCCCTTTTTGTCCTGGTCCAGTTGCTTGTTGCCACAAAGGGGGCAATTACTATTTGCTCCCTGTTTTTAAATTTAATTTATCTATTCTTTTTTTTTCCTATAATTACAAATTTGAAGCTCTTATTTGCTTACCAAGTAATAAAATAAAATATACTACATACAGTCTACTCAATATATATATTTGTATTTTTTCCCTGTATTTATTAAACAGAACCTACCAGAGGTATCTCACTCATATATATATTTTTTTATTATTGAACAGTGACGGAATATAGTGAAGTGTGTTCTACGAGAAAGGCCTGGTGGAAATTTTACTTTTAAAAGTTATTTTTGTTTTTCCAAGTGCTTGTCAACTTTTTCTTTCAGTTTTGCTTTGTAGCAAAGGTTGCCAATCTACGTGATTGATTACTTTTTCCGCTTGATGAAAATTCACACGATCAATGTGAAGCAGACATAGTACAAACTTTCTTTGGCCAGTTGATCAGTTTTTCGTTTTCCGAGATCCCTAGAATTTAGTTAGGAATCTATTCAAAAATCTACATTACAGCCATTGCTCATTTGTCCAACTTTTATTTTCTCTATCCTTTTGTCAAAGTTGCGAACTATTGAGGGTTGAATTTTGAAAAATCATTATCATTTGTGCAAAAAATGCAACGAAGCCTTCTGTTTTCTTGTGTCGTGAAATTAAGTTCCATTAAGCATAGCGATTAAAAAATGGTCTGAAGAAAGCAGTACTTAATCTAATGACATTCGATCAAATTAAAGTTAATTGGAAGACTTATTGATATTGTGTTATTTTTAATCATTTTCTTCATATGGTTTGGAAAAATAAATGACAAAAAGCACTCTTTAAAGTTAATATTAAAGGAGGAAATATTTAAGTTCATATTCTAAAATAATTTTAAGTTTTGAAAACTATCAAACTATCCTCTGTCTTTCTAACTGTCTTTTATCAAACTATCCTCTGTCTTTTCAATTCATAATATGCAAAATAAAAAATGGCCAATAATAAATTTTATGAAGGTATAGTATCTATAGAATATTGAGGACTACAGGAGTACTGTACATAGTAAATGATGTTTATAATGAGTTGGGATAGAGGACTCCAGAGGGCTATGTTGTCATCATTAACAAACTGGTCTCCTCCACCTACCACGTTGAAATTACAAGGTGTAATAGACTTCACTCAATGCCCGGGAGCTTGATAGTTCACTAAGTACAGTCCACACCTCCGACAATCTGTCTCCAAGATAGCTAACTGTTAATAATAACTAGTATCTTGTCCTTTAGACATGTAATTATTTCTATTCTTAGAAATTATTTAAATTACAATTTATTTATGGTGAAACTTTTTTGTTTTTAATTTTATTTACAATAAGTCAACTTCTTTAAATATAAAAGCTAATATTATAAATAAAACTTTCTTTGCACAACTATTTAATTCATTAATTGATTATTGATTAATAATTGCTAGTTGTCATTTAGCACTTATTATTTCTTCCTAATTGCCACTGCTTTAAAAGTTGTATCATCCTGAAACAAAATCTTTGCCTGTTTTGGCAAAATTTAATTAAAGAAAAAACTTCCCATAAAATTGCACTCGAAACCTTCGTGCGTATGCGATAGTGATGCCTATGTATGTTGCTTGAAATAACTCTTTGGAATTACGTTAAAGCTCTCGAAGGATTGTTAAAAAAAAAATGGCTGTTTATCGACAACTTGATTGCCTGTTTGGATTTCTTCGAATGTAGAATTTAGTCTTTGTTTGTTGTTGGTTTTAGAAACTTAAGCTCTCAAGAATTTGTTGTTTCTCCATTTCTTAATCTCACTCTCATCTACCACAAAGTCTGAGTTCCATTACAAGTGCCTTCCACCTTTTCTATCTTCCGTTAAGCTTGCTCTTCTATTCTAGTCTAAGTTTATTTTCAGTAAGCCCTGTCTTATTATCTCCTCCCAGGTAGTTCAGGTACTTCCTCTGCCTCTTTGCCTCTGCAGTTTAACCGCATAGCATAACTTTGCGTCTTACGTTCTGCGTCTATCCTCATCACATTCCCCAACCAGCTTAGCATACATTCCTCGTTTAAGGTTTGCTATCAAAGGTAAACCTAACCATTAAATTTCGTATTCTATCTCTTCATGTCTTTTCCTCTATTCTTTGAAAGAACCGCATCTCCCCTGCTTGCATATGATTACGATCTTTGGAACTCCCAAGAGTTAATATTCTTAAAAACAGTTGTTTTCGTGCCCTTGTCTATTTTCTTTTTGCTTATAATACCCACTCTTTAAGGCACTTAACATTCTTCCGGGCAAAGTTAGAATTCATTGATCTCTTTGTGAATTTGGTTTTCTTCCTCAATCTTTATCTTTAAACATTTAAAATAACCGACTATCTCCAAAACCTTGACATGGACATTCAGCGGTTGAGCTCTCTATATTGCTAAGCTTAAATATGATTATTTTTCCAGCTCTTTGGGGAACTTGATATTTTAAAGTTGTGACCAATTCTTCGATTATAAAAGTGAGCATGACAAATTTGTGGAAGGTGAATCGTAAGAAACAGCAGAGCTGATGCGGCTGGTATCAGCAGCATTGAATTACTTGGGCTTGTGTTAAAATTTCCTCAGCAAAGGATTGTTTAATCCATTACACTATCATCGAGCACCAGTCTTTCTGTATTTCTCTGATGCAAAATCACATCTTAAATTGCCCCATTTGCACCTTCCACTTTTTTTTATTACGATATGTAGTAAACATCCCAAGTTTAATAAGTTTAACTGGGAAAAGAAGTAAGTGAAAATCTAGTGCGTTTCCACCCACACTAGTTTATTTTGCCTGTGTGAATGTACTTATCTGAAAGTAACTTTATATTTTCATATTTAATTTTTTTTGTTGTTAAAGATTCGAATGTTTCAAAGAAAAAAAAAATATTTAATAAAAATGAAAATTTCCTTAAATTTAAAAAACAAAAAATGAAGTGGAAAATTATGCAGTAGTAGTAAGAAAACAGAACAGGGATTGTTATATTTTACATAAATAAATGTGCAAATGGACTGTGTCAGGGAAATGCCCAGTAAACAATGATCCAGGATTCCACGCTGTAAATTTAATAGCCGGCCAATCCCACATACAATGAGCCGCAGAAAAATAAATCACCACCACCACTTTCACCCAAAGATAAATATTAAAAATTCCAGTTATTTATAATTTACATTTGTTTTAATTTTAATTTCATTTAATTGAAATTTTAATCCTCATTCCAATGGTTTTATTTATTGGTTTTGTCATTATTTTGGTGATTAAATAAATCTGAAATTTTTATCTTGGTTTGTTTAGTTTATTTCTATGCATACGTTCCACATTCCTGACATATTTACGCAACATTCTTGTAGTGTATTTTTTTAAATTCCAAAATAGTGTCAAAAACTTGTCAAAGTTACAATTATTATAATGTACTTACTATGAACTAGAAATGGCTCCTATAGAAAGAAGCCAAACCTTCTACAGCACATCCCCTAAATCCCCTACAAATTAATTTTCTCCGAAAATTTATATATTATATATAACACAAGTTTGAAGAAGAATCAGAGGAAGAATAGAAAGAAAAATAACTTTATTTATTCGCCTTGAAGTTGAATCTTGAACAACTTATCTCGTTTATGTTATAAAGTATTCTAGTTATGCACATTTCTAGTAACCCTGAGCATTTGTACGTTCCTTATGAACCACAACGTCTCGAAAGCAGTAATTTGTTTGAATTACCAATAGAAAAGACCTAAGTATATGCATAGACAGGCTGAAGCAAAATGTTTCGTGTCTCCATCTGTTTCAGAGATATTTTCCGTGATAGTTGCTTCTTTTTTTTGGTCATCGACCGGTTTCGGGCGTAGCCCATCATCAGGATGCTTTTTTTGCCAAACAGTATGATAACATAGATTTTTCTCTATGCAAATCTATGTTATCACACTTTTTGACAAAAAGCATCCTGATGATGGGCGAACGCCCGAAACCGGTCGATGACCGGAAAAAGAAGCAAGCTATCACGGAAAATATCTCTGATGCCTTCCAGCTCTGCGGAACTAACCACAACAAGTATCCATTTGTTATTTAGTGGATTGAGTTCTCTAAAAATTTGGTAAACCTGTCTTAATTTTAATGTTTGTTATGTGTTGACCTGGTTAGTGCTACATTCTATGGCGAATGCAAATATTGGCCAGACTTTTTTCTAAGTTTATGAAACTAATCTTGTTATGTGTCTCATGAAGACTACAATAAGCAATGGCTTCATTATGTTTAAATTGTCATGAATAAAGACTCTAATTAGCGAGTGCAGAAGTATGAAAAGTAGCAATGTCGGATGTGTAAATTGTAAAGAGGATCGAACTAAGAACTTGAAGTCTCGCATCTCGCGAGTTCATTATTTTTTCTTTCCCAAGAGGGTTTCTTCTGATCCCGCCTGCCATAGCTTTAATTGCGTTTTCTATTGCAACAGAACGAAGACGCCCATAATCGCTGAAAAAGACAGTTTCTCTGTAAATTCTTAATGTTACGATAAACAAACACATGGCACAGCATGAAGTGTTTCAAAAAATCTGAGAAGCTGATTTTTTCTAGCTTGTAAGGAACTATTATAGCAATTTAGTTATCTTCGTAACCCCATCTCGAAGGAGGTACAAAGTACAACTAACTAGATATTGATAAATTATACAATATAAACAGAAATGTTCTGACTGATTCATCAACGCAGATCCAAAACTACTAAAGCTAGAAACATTGAATTTGGACAGTAGGTTACTTTTGTGAAGTAGAAAACTCACTAAGAAGGATTTTTCGAAATTCGACCTCAAAGGGGGTGAAAGGGGTGTCAAAGTTTGTATGGAAAAAGATAATTGACTATATATTTGTATTTGTTCAATTTGTCATAGAGAAGTCCGTCATACCATACAATGTCGAATGCCGAAGTATCATGAAGCGACACACACACTCCTTAGACCAACATATAAAAACCAAACTTAAGATCTCCTGATATCTGTAAGAAAATTGTTATTACACAATAGTTGACGTTCTAATTTACTACTTTAAATGAAGATGTATCAACGATTACAGTCACCAAATTAGCGTTCTGACTATAAAATTTCCATTGTCAAAGTATGAAGCGATTAATTGTATAAATCTATAAACCAACCGTCCGTTGTCAGAAATTGTAATAATACAATGCCTCCTGGTGGTTTTCCAGAGACATTAATTCTTGGCATTTGACCAAATGTCGGAAACACCTCACTGCTGGCTGCCAGAAAATTAATCACAATTGAAGTCTACTTGCTGATATAAACCCTTTTTAAATCTAAAAGAAAAAATATTGCAACTCGTATCATTGTTTCGAAAATTGTGTTTTCAACTTAAATAACGTGCGCTGAGAAAGAAAGAAAGCTGTTTGTCTTGTACGTCCATAAACAAGGTTTGAAACTTCAACATAAACCTTCACAGATTTTCCATATATGTTCAAAATAATGAAGTTTAACAAAACTTTATTGCAGGATATTAACATTAAACCACCTGTTAGTTTTATAAATATTACGTCCATAAATCGTTGGGGTAGAATAATGAAGCAGTTTAGTAAAGAGAACTAATGAAGTGAACATCTTAAGCTGTCAGACAGGTGATTTATAAAAGATACAGCTTCTCCAGACAAAGCACTTGTTCATTCAATACAGACACTTTCTCCCTCTTGAGGTAGAGAACTTGGCCATTATATCCTTCGCATTGTACATCTTTAATGCTTAATTAAATATTAAATGAAACAGTTATCTGGTAAAGATTTGTATGGAAAGATAATTATTGTATTTTGTTACTTGTTATATGATATATGTGGAATACGGTCTAAGTTTATCTACATTATTGTTGCTCGTTGTTTCATTTCCAGTCTTATCCAAAAATAGATTCCGATCTATGGGATTTACCCATCTTGTGACTGGAGCCGTTGGATTCCTTGTCAGTATTTTTCGGTAAGTTTGGAAGCAAGGAATTCTTAAACACTAGCCTGTGACTTGTTCTAATTTGTTAAATCGTTGACCCCGAAGATTATGAATCTTTGATCCGAACAATTAATAATAAATTTGAGGGTGTATAATCGGAGGCTGTAAACAGGGTGAAGGATGTAACAACTTAATAACCTTCTTAATTCCTTCAAATCTTTAAATTTTCTGATCTGATGCTTGATTCTGTTGGCTCAATACCGCTTCCGATACACAAAATATTTTTAATTATAATTAGAATATGCTGAGCCAAAGCTGCGCGTAAACATACAGCGCAGTTCAAAATGAAACTGGGAATCTATTGACGTCAAATTCGAAGTGAATAATCCCTTTGTAGGTCCAGAAACCACTCAACATCATTTTTTTTTTTTAGATAGACCTCATTTTGCAACTGGCCACGTCTTACCGTGACCAGTCATGCCTGGGATTCGTTTGATGAAAAGTGATCACGTTGTAGGTTTTCGAGTAACTTCCGGCATGTTTCTAAAAGACGTTGAATTCGTGCAGGAATCAACTCTTCAGTTGTTATCTGAGTACCGGTATTTTTTTTCCTTTTGAAATGTTATGAAGGTGTCGGTTTACGGTCGATGGGGCAGCCTCAGTTCTGATGATAGTTGCTGCCGTATCCACAATTTTGGTTTAAGTGTCTACTAACTAGAGAGATGGTTTCTCTTTCCAAATGGTTGTCCTCATTTGTGAATTTCTGGGATCAACGCCATTCAGGATCTTTACCCAAATTCGCAAATTTTTTATGTGGCTTAGGCCGTAGAATTTCTCCTAAGAAACGGCCAATAATGTCTTTAAACCATTCATTTCGTATTTTACAATTATATTGTTTAAACGAAATGTAAAACAAGATCTGAGCAGACAGAAGAGAATTTAATATTTCATTAGTCGTAATGGATTAAGATAATAACTTTCATTATTCAGTTTTTCATGCACACAGACATACATAACAATACAACACACAACTCGAAATCATTTGTTTTTACATATCCCATTAATGAACATTAGTGACGTAATGTTGCTTAGTATGTTTCCATATCTTAATCCTTTCCTCTAATGTAATCCGTCAGTAAAATACGAAATTTTAGTTTTTGAGGATATTATTGGAAACGGGTATTTTTTTTATTTATTTATTTCAAACGGGTGAAAGCCCAGTTACAATATATAACAATACTATTACTAATACATTGTCAAATACAAAAGTAAACGAGAACATGTAAATATATATATATATATATGTATATAAAACACTGAAAAAAATAATAATAAAATAATATAAAAAATAGATAATTACTATGTACTACAATATAACTGATTTGAAACAAAAAAAATCACCGTCACAAGATAAATTGTTGCAATTGTTCATTATTCGTGATAGTGGACGAAAATTTGCATAGTTTGTTGCGTTGTAGGGTTTTGAAAACATTAATCTCTGACGAGTACTCTTTATAGGTACATGAATGTTAAGCATCAGAGACATTTTCCGTGGTAGCCTGCTTCATTTTATGGTCATCGACCGGTTTCGGGCGTTCGCCCATCTTCAGGATGCGTTTTTCAGACAATGTGACAACACAGAGTGTGAAACTAAGTTGCTCTGTGCGAGTCTGTGTTGTCACACTGTCTGAAAAACGCATCCTGAAGATGGGCGAACGCCCGAAACCGGTCGATGACCACAAAATGAAGCAGGCTACCACGGAAAATGTCTCTGATGCTTTCCAGCTCTGCGGAACCAACACCACAACAAACATGAATGTTAAGTTTACTGAATAAGTCAGGGCAATTAATAATATTATTTAGAAGTTAAAAAACAAATATGCAATCAATGTTGAATCTCCTATTGTCAAGAGGTTGTAGAGTCAGACTTTCCATACTAATTTCATAGGTGCCACATGATGAATACCACTTTTCCTATAAAACGGAGAAACCTTTTTTGAACAGCTTGAAGTTTGTCGACTAAGTTTGATTGGGAAGGAGACCATACTAAAGAACCATATTCGAGCAAACACCGGACCATTAATTTAAATAAGGTGACTAAAGAACAGCTATTTTTGAAGTGTTTAGTTCTTTTAGTTATTAAACCGAGAGACTTATTGTCTTTGCTTATAATCGAAGCGATATGAGAGCCAAAAGTTAAGTTACTAACAGTAGTTAAGTCGAAAATTATGCCAAGATCTTTAACTTGTTCAACTCTAGTCGAAGGAATGGAAAATAGTTTATAATCGTAGTTTAAAGGATTTGAATTTCTATGAAAAGTCATTACCTTACATTTGTTTACGTTTAAATTCATGTTTTTAGCCAAACACCAAAGTTGCACCTTGATTAAAGAGTCCTGAAGTGATAGAGCATCATTTAAGGATTTAATTGAAAGAAATACTTTCACATCATCGGCAAACAAGGAAAATTTAACAGATTGAAAACATGACTTTATATCATTGATGAAGAGTTTAAAACGAAAAGGACCAAGATGTGAACCCTGAGGAACACCAGAAGAAGCGAAGTAACATTCAAAGAAAGCATTTCTAAGTTTAATTATTTGATATCTCTTGGATAAATAACTGGATAGCCAATCCAACAAGGAACCATGAATGCTAAGTCGTTCAATTTTTTAATTAATATACCATGATCAACCCGGTCAAAAGCCTTTGAAAAATCCAAATAAATTACATCAACAATGGGTATGTTTTCTATTTGAAGCCAAGCCCAGAAAATTTATGAGAACTTTAGGGAAAAGGTCTAAAATGAACGGTTTGCTCAACATTGTTTCGCAAAAACTCACCAACGTGAAGATCGGTTTGGGAGGCGACGTTTTGTTACAGATTGAGACTTTGGTCGAAACTGTGGAGTCGGCACCAAGCAAAAGTAACCGTCGAATATATCTGAGCTGCTCGAATTTTACTGATTTGTCCTACCATCAATATAGAGGTGGTGGGGGAAACCTAATCAGGCAGGTAATGGAATAATTGCATTGTATAAGGGTGTAACAAAAAATCTTTGCGTTTTTCAGCTTACAATTCAACAATAGTTTGTTTATTCATCTACTAAGCTTACTCCTCGAAATACAGGCCATCATTTCCTACAACTTGAACCGATTTGTGAGCTTCTTGGATTCGATATCAATTTGATATCCTGGAGCTATCTTTGGAGACTATAAATTCCAAATATTCCGTTTTCACCTCCTCCGTATTTGCAAAATGTGTACCTCGTAAAAAGTGGGCACCTTGAGCGGAAGAGATGGTAATCAAAGGATGCCAAATCTGGACTGTAAGCTGCGTGAGATTGGAGCTCAAAATTCAAATCTTCGATTACTAAGAACATTTAACGTGACATGTACAACCTTAAATAATATCCAAATAAAATGAATTTTTTTTAAATACGAACATTGTGAATAAGAAGTTATTTTAGAATCGAGTTCCAATCATTACTAAACAAAGAAATTCTGGCAAAACAATTTTCCTGTATGAAAATTACACTTACATTTTTTTTCCGCCAATAACATAGTAATTTTCCTGTGTAAATAAATGACATTGGAAGGAAAATAAAAAAGCAGGAAAACAGTCTATAACGAGCTACACAGAAAGGAGGGAGTGCCATAACACACTACTATAAGTCACATATACACGTCACCAGCTGCTTTATATCCTGAAAGAGCTTTTATAGAGTGTCTAAGATTGGAATCTCTTCCTCCAATAGACCAGCAAAGTTTGTATACAATCCATTTTCCCTAGCTACATACCTGTAAGCAAGCTGAAACACACACTCATTTATATACATATGTATATATTTACACATTAAATAGAAACAAGCTCTGCAATATTGATAATCACTTGAATGTTAATGCATACTAAAATAGCAATAGCTTTTTAAATAAGATATATAATTCTGTTATTATACTTTATTTTTCTTTTTAATTAAATAAGTTCTTATCTTGATATCTGTAGCAGGTCGACAATCTTCTGGAACAAAAGTGTATAAGCGTATAAGTAGGCTAAATTTCTACAATCTTAGTAAATTTCCAAAACTGAATTTTATATTGCGATCCTTCTAGCCCAGTGGAAGATGAGCTCCAGAGAATGGTACAGGAGCTTAGTCCATTTTTCCTTTATGGTTCTGGTACGATTTGTTCGGACTGAGAATCTTAGATGGATTAATCCCGAGTCTGGATTTTTATTCTAGACCAATTTGTTGTAGCTTTTTCTTTGGGATAACACGGTAGTTAGGGCTTTGGATAGCGTTTGAACTTTGGTCTTCCTCACAGACGAATAATAATAATAATGGTAACCTTTTTTTCTCAAGCATTACCGAGTCATCATTACCGACTGCAGAGTATCGGCAACTAAGATCAATGCTCCGGATTTAATGGGAAAAGAGCCAGTGAGATCTAAAATATTGATAAATAATAGGTACTGGAGATCTCCATACTTTAATTACCTTGGCCATAACATATCCTATTATTATTGTTATTCAAAGAAGGGGAGGGCAAACCCTAAGCTATATAAAGCCTCCCTGGGCCATATAGGTACCCCTAAAGAATAGCAACTACCGGGACTAGAACAAAAGTCCAGGCTCAGATTTTGAAAAAGTTTTCTCTCTCCCTGGACAAAAGTCCAGGCATGAGACATCTCTATACAATGGAACTCATGCCTGACCCCTTTTGTAGAGTTTGTGAGACGGAGGAGGAAACACTAATGCATCTAATTACGGATTGTTTGGGCTGTGAGGAGATTAGGTTTAGGACCTTCGGTCGGGATAGGATATCGGTAAAAGATTTTAAGCTATGTCCTTTTAAGGTTTTGGTCCGATTTGTTCGGTCTGTGGTGAAACTTAGATGGTTAAAATCTGAGCCTGGAATGAGGAAGTGGATAGGTTTGCCAAATTAGACGCCTTCTGTCCCGAGCCTGCTGTTGGTGTGTCTTCTGGCACTCCTTCTGGATGAGTGCAATTGATTGTCGGTAGTCTAAGATGCACATTGGGGGTCCGGACGGAGCTTTGAGTAGCGGGATCCGATGTCTTTCACGCACTCTCTCAGGCATCTGGCTGGCTTCCTCACTGGGCATTGTGGCTTAAGGAGACATCTCTATACAATGGGACTCATGCCTGACCCCTTTTGTAGAGTTTGTGAGACGGAGGAAGAAACACTAATGCATCTAATGACGGATTGTTTGGGCTGTGAGGAGATTAGGTTTAGGACCTTCGGCCGGGATAGGATATCGGTAAAAGATTTTAAGCTATGTCCTTTTAAGGTTTTGGTCCGATTTGTTCGGTCTGTGGTGAAACTTAGATGGTTAAAATCTGAGCCTGGAATGAGGAAGTGGATAGGTTTGCCAAATTAGACGCCTTCTGTCCCGAGCCTGCTGTTGGTGTGTCTTCTGGCACTCCTTGTGGATGAATGCAATTGATTGTCGGTAGTCTAAGATGCACATTGGGGGTCCGGACGGAGCTTTGAGTAGCGGGATCCGATGTCTTTCACGCACTCTCACAGGCATCTGGTTGGCTTCCTCGTGGGGCATTGTGCCTTAAGGAGACATCTCTATACAATGGGCCTCATGCCTGACCCCTTTTGTAGAGTCTGTGAGACGGAGGAGGAAACACCCATGCATCTGATAACGGATTGCTTGGGCTGTGAGGAGATTAGATTTAAGACCTTCGTCCGGAATAGGATATCGGTAGAGGATCTTAAGCTATGTTCTTTTTAAGGTTTTGGTCCGATTTGTTCGGTCTGTGGTGAAACATAGATGGGTAAAACCTGGGCTGGACTCCCATAGTCCATGTTTTCTGAAAAATGGTACCGACTTGTTTTCTCTAAATTTGAATTACCAACTGCCCAGATAAAAACGTCTCACTTTTATTTCAAATTCTTTATTATTTCCATTTTTTTTTCCATTTTTTTTTTCCATTAAAATTGAATTTATTGAATTATGTGACTTGAGATTTCATAATTTATTGGGATTGGCAAAAGTGTTTTCTTCTAGACTACAACGTAATCACATTAATAGAGAAAAAAAAGATTGTGTGAAACACTCACACGACTTTCTATTTCACATCAATTTCTACTCTACTATAAAATTGAAAATTTTTTTTTAACCATTACATTATTGATATAGTCAAACGAAACCTTTGTGTTAGATGCGGTGTCACTTCCTTTAATTACCTCTACCTTTCCTGTATGGAATTATTATTATTATTATTCAAGGAAGGGGAGTGCAAAACCCTATCCAAAGCCTCCCTCGGCCCATATAGCTACCCCTAAAGAATAACAACTACCGGGACTAGAACAAAAGTCCAGGCCCAGATTTTAACCATCTAAGTTTCACCACAGGCCGAACAAATCGGACCAAAACCTTAAAAGGACATAGCTTAAGATCCTCTACCGATATCCTATTCCGGCCGAAGGTCCTAAACCTAATCTCTTCACAGCCCAAGCAATCCGTTATCAGATGCATGGGTGTTTCCTCCTCCGTCTCACAGACTCTACAAAAGGGGTCAGGCATGAGGCCCATTGTATAGAGATGTCTCTTTAAGCCACAATGCCCAGTGAGGAAGCCTACCAGATGCCTGTGAGAGGTCCGTGAACATAACATATCCTATTATCTAATAATATTGATAGGTGCGGACAGAAATGAGCTGACCATGTAAGTAGGATGAATCAACATCCGCTGCAAAATGTGGCTTTTTATATACTATTATACTTAATAATTTTTAAAGAAAAATTCATTCAATTCGCAAGTGCTAATCAATTTTTTTATCAAAATTATAAATGGACTAAGCAAGGTGATTAGTGATATCATATCTTAATCACCTATATTAGTTAAATTGTTAGGAAATTAATATATTTAGGTCTGATCTGTATGCACACACTCACACGCGTAATCATGCAGAATGTATTTGTACGCAATATATTATATAATTTATTAGTGCACAGATTGTCTAACGAACGCATTTATTATTATAATTATTACAATACGGGCAAATTAATTAAACTTATCTACATCTTAATAGTTAATTCATATATTTAAGGAGAATATAGTTGATACATTAGCTGAAAGTTTGAAAGGCAAAATAATGATTTTTTTTTTTTTTTAATTTGAATTTATTTGACAAATCAGTAATGTAATAGCGTTGTGTCTACTATTCTTTATTAAAATTTTCCTTCTTCATGTCTAATCGATCTAAATTAACGTCCATGTATTATTCTTATAAGTAAATGTCTGGCATTATAGCTTGTCAACAGCCCTTTTAATGCAGTTTCAGTTAACAAATCCAAGGAATTTTTAAAGAAGTGGGGGATTAATACCAATGATTTTAGAAACTACTATTTAGGGCAAGAGTTTTGATTTCTATATATCTGGTTGTTGTTCTACATTCTCAACAATAAGGCATCTTTTTTTTTAGGAAGACATATTGGCACCGAACCTAAGCCATGCCAGACTGCAACGTATTTGTGTAAAATAATTTCGTGTGAAACACTCACATGACTTTCTCTTAGTTCAGTTTACACATCTTTTTTTTTCCCTCTCTGTCTAGGCATAGGTTTTCACACCATACAGTCGGCACTGGTTTACACAGATTTAAATTACAAATGTTCTTCACACAATTATTTGATGGGGAGGGAGGACATCCAAAAATTATGAAATCAGCTTTATTACTGTTTCTAGACTGGTAATTACGGGTAATATCCACAATGAGTAGAAAATTGAATCTGAATATGAGCCAGTTTTAATTTTGTTAATGAATTTTATAGGAAAAACTAATGAATTAGAATGAATCTAATGTGGATTATATCCCTGAAATTGTTTCCTGGGAAATCATCACGACAATAGAGAAAAGAAACTATCCTATTAGTGAAGTGTAAAGGCTTGGCAGAAGAAGATACTGCAACAAAAAACAATTACGGTAAACCTGAAACTACAGCAGAATACTAAGTAAAACAGTTTGAAGAAAGATATAATAATAATAAGAGTTTCATACGCTATTGTTATGACGGAACAATATACGTGATGACACAATTAAAGGAGAATAGTTCTCTAACAGTAGCAAAAAACTATAATAATAGGCGAAGATTAGCACATCTGCTCCTATCTCTCGCTATAGAGAAGTTAAATCCGATAATTGTCCTTCTAACGTGAGAATTAATGAATTACTTTTATACAATGCTTAATCCCCTACTTCCCAGACGTGCTGCAATACTAGAAAGAAATTACACCTCTTTTGCTGGAAAGAAACGGATCAATAAGTCAGTAGTATTAAGAGTAGAATCTTCCACTATTGAAAAACATTGAAGTAAAATATTTACAAGACTGTCCCGTTTTGTAAAAATTAATACAATTATAAAACGGAAAAATGTTCTTGTTTTTGAAATCAGTTTTGAAATGGAAATTATGCTTCGGCAAACGTAAATGATCTGGATAAAAACCATAAAATACCTGAATGAGTGCCAGGGCATGTTAGCGTAGAAGTTAATGAGATGTTGGGCAAAACTATGGCAAGGAAAGGCGCAGTAACCAAACTTCATGGAACCAAAACTTCTGTGAGATAAACAACGTATATCTTCAAGAATGATTCTGGAGAACCTTCCCAAAATTTGGGGGGGACGGGGCAATAAACCTGTTGTCTATTATGCCCTACTTCCTTCCAACCATTGCTGTAATAATTATTACGTCCGCACAATTAAGACAACGTCAACTAAAAAAAAAAAAATGTAACAATTTAGAAAAAATATCAACTAAAAATTTTACGTGGATGGGCCAGCAATGCTGGATAACATCTGGTATTTTATCCGTCGTAGCATGCATATTCCCATTTTGTTCCTGACCAGTTTCGGATTTTCCTAACATAACCTTATAATCAGAGACATTTTCCGTGGTAGCCTGCTTCATTTTTGGTCATCGACCGGATTTGGGCGTTCGCCCATCTTCAGGATGCGTTTGTTAGACAATGTGATAATACTGACTTACTTGCACAGAGCAAATTCAGTTTATACACTGAGTGTATAAACTGAATTTGTTCTGTGCAAGTCTGTGTTATCACTAAGGAACGGATTTTTATGTATTTAAAAATGCCAAATATTTAATTAAAATATGCATTTATTTTCGTCAATTATGTGGAAAATATGTGATTTTCTTCAAATATTTTCTGGAATATTTAAGTAAAATGGACATTTTTTTTTATGAAAATGGATTTTTTTTTTTTTTAAACCTCACAGTTCAAAAGGAATGGCTTTGAATCCACATCAGCATCACTGTCAAGTTTTCCAATAACTGCATTGGCAATATACCTGCCCTCAACGTCAGTGGTTTCATCAATTGACACCCAAATCGGTCCATCTTTGATATGTTCTCGAATTTTGGTTAGTGTATCTTTATAGATATCTTCCAGGTAGTTTTTCCGCAGAGTGCTCTCGTCAGGCATTTTTTTCCCAATATAGGTCTCTAAGAATCCTTTGAAATGAGGATTTTTAAGTTTGTGGAAAGGGATATCTGCTCTAACCAAAGCTCTGTACTCAGAGTAGACTTACTTGATGATGGAGATGTAAGGAAGGCTTGATAGGACGTCCTCTCTTTCTTTCTGTTTTTATTCTCTATGTGCGATCCGGTGGCAATATGTTGGGTGACTTGGGAACGTTGAGAGCAAGAAACGCGCTTGTCACAAGCTGTGCAGTACAAAATGTCTCCATCACTTCGAAAAAGTTCTGCTGGAAACTCGCGAAGATATTTAGCAACCAGTTGTCTGTTTGAGGCCGATGTTCGTGGCATTTCACCCAAAAAAGAATACACTAAGTGACCGAACGAAATGAATTGGACACTTCAACGAACGAGCTGAAAGAACAGACAACGTCAGACAACTTCAAAGAATTAACAAGTGCCCGTCACTGTTTAGCAGCATTCTGTGTAAATTACAATAACCATTGTACCCACTGTGATTCACAGCCCTACAGTCTATGGTTCACAGTTACTGTCAACCACCTCCCAATTATGAAAATATGCCCAAAATGAAAAATATGAAAAAATATGTACATATATTGATTAAATATGTAGAAATATTTATTTATTTTGATCAAATATGTATAAATATGCGATAACATCCAAATATGTGGAAATATGTGAAATAAAAGTAGACTCAAACGGCTTAAAAAGTGTCAGTATGAATACTTCTAGTTGAAAAACGTCTGTAAATTGGCTAGAAAAAAATATGTAAATACATACGAATCCGTTCCCTAGTTATCACACTGTCTGACAAATGCATCCTGAAGATGGGCGAACGCCCAAATCCGGTCGATGACCACAAAATGAAGCAGGCTACCACGGAAAATGCCACTGATGCTTTCCAGCTCTGCGGGACCAACCACCACAACATTAACCTTATAACCTCCCCACATATGTGTAGTATAACCAATAATTATGACTGTAACAGAAACATTAAATTGAAGTGAATTTTCTACACGAACTTGGTGAATTGGCTCTGAGCATGGATGAAAATCCGAAACTGGACAGGTACACCATAAGAAGTATTGATTCCACTCGGATGAAATACCAGATAAAACTTTTATGGTTTAAAACTACATATTTATCTTTGAATTAATTATAATGTAATAAATTAAATTTTATTACAAATATATGGGCGGCTGATCTAGATAGACATGTTATCATCCTGGTGCATCCAGTAGAACGGGCACATAAATCTTTCAGGATCGCCGTGCTCTCTAATCCTCATCAAAAAACAACAGTTGACCTTTCGATTGTTTTTATTGGGGTATTAGATCTTCGTATCTTGTGGCGGAACATTATATCAAATGTGAGCTTCCGTGTTTTTTCCTTTTTGATATATGTTGGTCACATAACCAAACCAAAAACATTTTTTCATTCTCAGAGAAATTCTTATAACATTATTTCCGTTACTAATTCAATTTTGAAAAGCGATAGGATGTCAATACTTCTACTTATAGCTGTAAATAGAATTAAAAAATTGAGAAACATATCCTATCTCAATAATACTTTAGAGGAAAGTTTTCTTCTGGATTAAACTTGCAGAAGTAAATAAGGGTCAGAGTTCCTGTTTAATAATTCATGGAATGTCACATATAAGTCAATTGCATTCGTAAGTTTTTATCTGGAAAATTAGTGTCATATTTTAGAATGATTGGTTTTTTTTTTGTTATTTTGTTTGTTCTGTTTTATATGTATTGGGTTACTTAGTTATTTATTCCTTACAGTTTTGTCAGAATGGGGTAAGGAATTTGCAGACAATTTCGCGAATATCCTCCATTTCTATTAATAGTTTTGACTTTTTCTTTGGAGATGATGAGGATATTTAGAGCCATCCAATTTTCCTATTAATTGTTTACTTTCCCTTACAGATTTACAAAGAATTATTGAGATCTTGTCATATTTCCAAAATTGAGCTTCCACCGGAAATACATTTTTTTTGCCTAAGGTTCTTGGTAATAAAAAAAAAATCTGGTGTGAAACACTCACACAACTTTCTCTTAATCCTGTTCTCAAAATTATAATTGACAGATGTTATAGTTTGTGTACCAAATATAACGAAATTCGTCGAAAACTGAAAAAAAACAGATCAGTAAAAGCGCACTTCCGGCTTCCTAATTTTCTTAAAACTCGGAATTATGGTCATCTATTTATTTCTAATTAATTTTGTTTGGATGATAGAATTGTATGATCAACTATGATACCACTTTAGAGGAAGCTGTAACCCCACCCCTCCCCTAAAAGTGCCCATAAATGAATTTTCCCAGAGAAATGTTTTAAATAAAAGATGTAGATCTTTGCATGTTTAGTTCATATACGTTGTTTCAAGAAAATCGTCGAAGCCATTTTTGAGGAAACCGCGAAAAATTGAATCATGTAGTAAAGTGTCAAAACAAACCCACTTCCGGTTTTCCGATTTTTTTCAAACTCGGAATTTCAACAACATATTTAATTCTAATTAACATTATTTAGATGACAGAATTGCCTAATAAACTGAAATAACAGTTAGGAGGAAAACCTAACCCCACCCTTCCTCCAGAAGGGCCCTTAAATGAATTTTCCCGGAGAAATGTTTCAAATAAAAGTTGTAGCTCTTTGTATGTATAGTTGATATATCAAGTTTAAAGAAAATCGTCTGAGCCATTTTTGACAAAATCGCAAAAACGTAAAAAAAAGCAACTAGTAAAGTGGTACTTCCGGTTGAGGAATTTTGACAGATAACGCACCTTCGGATCCCCTGGTGATACCTAAACATAATATCAAGTTTCAACTTTCTACGGTTTTTCGTTTTTGAGCTATGCTGATCACATACACACACACACACACAGACCATTTGCCAAAAATCACTTTTTTGGACTCCACTCAATACGGATATTTCCGGAGAAAACTCGATATCGAAAATTTGACACGATTACAATACTTCCTCTTACTAGGAGTAAGAGAAAGTAAAAATACACATATAACTAACGAACGCTGTGTTATTATTAGAAAAGATCTTAAATACGAAAAATCTTAGGAAGTTTAAAATTGATGATTCCCATTTGGGTTCGGTTCGCACCTCCATCGAACCGAACACGAACGTTACGAAGTCATAATCTGATCACAACGGTGGGTGCGGCTTTAGTGAATGTTTTTTTTTACTAAGTTTCAGTTCTGGTTTTTTTCTCGAGTATGATTTCAACGATTTTCTTTCTTTTAAACTTCACGTCACACAAACAGCCTTTATAGGGATTATTAGAAATATTTTTTACAGGGAAATAAATTGATTATTGGTCGGTTCTAGGATCCTTTCAATGTAATTAATTATATGGTTATACCATCTAAATAATCTTAAGATACATTAAATGCCTTGCCAAAATTCCTAGTGAAAATTGGCTAATCGGATTTAGCAAGTTTTTCAGTTTTCTGAAAAATGGCACCGACTTGTTTTCTCTAAATTTGAATTACCAACTGCCCAGATAAAAACGTCTCACTTTTATTTCAAATTCTTTATTATTTCCATTTTTTTTTTCCATTAAAATTGAATTTATTGAATTATGTGACTTGAGATTTCATAATTTATTGGGATTGGCAAAAGTGTTTTCTTCTAGACTACAACGTAATCAAATTAATAGAGAAAAAAAAGATTGTGTGAAACACTCACACGACTTTCTATTTCACATCAATTTCTACTCTACTATAAAATTGAAAATTTTTTTTTAACCATTAAATTATTGATATAGTCAAACGAAACCTTTGTGTTAGATGCGGTGTCACTTCCTTTAATTACCTCTACCTTTCCTGTATGGAATTATTATTATTATTATTCAAGGAAGGGGAGTGCAAAACCCTATCCAAAGCCTCCCTCGGCCCATATAGCTACCCCTAAAGAATAACAATTATTGGGTCTGGAACAAAAGTCCAGCCCAGGTTTTACCCATCTAAGTTTCACCACAGACCGAACAAATCGGACCAAAACCTTAAAAGGACATAGCTTAAAATCTTTTACCGATATCCTATCCCGGCCGAAGGTCCTAAACCTAATCTCCTCACAGCCCAAACAATCCGTCATTAGATGCATTAGTGTTTCCTCCTCCGTCTCACAAACTCTACAAAAGGGGTCAGGCATGAGTTCCATTGTATAGAGATGTCTCCTTAAGCCACAATGCCCAGTGAGGAAGCCAGCTAGATGCCTGAGAGAGTGCGTGAAAGACATCGGATCCCGCTACTCAAAGCTCCGTCCGGACCCCCAATGTGCATCTTAGACTACCGACAATCAATTGCACTCATCCACAAGGAGTGCCAGAAGACACACCAACAGCAGGCTCGGGACAGAAGGCGTCTAATTTGGCAAACCTATCCACTTCCTCATTCCCAAAGATTCCCATATGACCTGGAACCCAGACCAGAAGATCATCCTTCGCTGAAGAAAGATCTTCCAGTCTTTCAGAACATTGCAACATCAATCTGGAAGTGAAAACACATGAGCTAAGCGCTTTTGACGCAGCCTGGCTGTCAGAGCAGATCAAACACCTTTTAAATTAGTGTTACGCACCCTCTCATCCAAAATACAACAAAGAATTGCATAAACCTCAGCCTGGAAAACGGTGGCCCACTCACCAAGAGGCACTGCCAAATGGTCTCCCATCTCAAAATAGACGGCAGCCCCAGACCTACCCTGGAACCGTCCGTGTAACATCAGAGACAATTCTCAGCAATCACCCCAGACGGACCCAGAGTTAACCAATCTTCCCTAGAAGGCAACCTAATCCTGTAGAAATGACCAAAGACAAAAGTCTTCAACATCCTATCAGAAGGGAAACCTGTAATGGGAATCCTTAAAAGCATCTCGCGATAAATGGTAAAATGTCCATATCGCTAACCTGCCAAAAACTTGCCTGTTTAATTCTATGACAGGCTTTCATTGCCTAGTTTTTCACCTCCACAAAGAGAGGTGGAATTCCTAACAAAGTCTCCATGGATGCGGTCGGTGTAGTCCGAAACGCTTCCTGTATGGAATATCAAATTTAAGCGTCCTATGATTTTTTGTTTTTGATATACTTTCCTCAAACAGACCATACACGAAAAAAAGATGTTATTTCTTACTCAGGAGAACCTCAAAAAGTATGTTTCTTTTGAAGACAAATGCTGTAGGTATATCAAGAACTACAGAAGCTCTGCTAATGATTATTAACCTGTAATGCAAACAATTGATTAAGACAGCTGTGGAACTCGTAACAGCTCAAGAGAATAGTAATTGTACATTGGAAACCAATTACCATGGTAACATTATCCAATGTAATCTGTAGAATTCCTGTTAGTTGTGAGAGGATCCTTTTGTAAATAATTACATACATATAAACTGTGTGTTATTTTCCTGCTACAGTTGATCCTTCCTTAACCATGTAATTGTTACATTTATTACACGCAATTCTTCTTCATTACACCAGTAAATATATCCCTCTTCATTTTATTTCTAAACTAATGTTCCTGGACAAATGAATCCAGTTGTAAATTTCTCTAAATCTCGTAATTCCAGTCTATTATTAAGAGCTTACGTTCCTTTTTTTTTTTTTCTCGCTTGAACAGTACTAGAGAGAACTAAATCTGGCCATATACTGTAGGGTCTGTATCTGCGTTGTGTCTGATGTTGGGATAAATGCCAAAACTGGAGATTTTCCATGTTACACTCTTTGGGTGTCAGTATTTTCTTACTCTATAGTTAGCAGTGTTTATCTCTCTCTCTCTCTCTCTCTCTCTCTCTCTCTCTCTCTCTAGGTCTCTTTCTTTTATCTACATCTTGTTTAATAGTAAATTATCCTTTCAAACAGTCTTTACGTCCTTCTGATTATTTTATACTTTTACAATTTGTATATTTTTCCAAATTTTAGTACTCCTGCGAGGAATATATATACGCCGCTTTTCGCTTATTTTATTCCCTCACTTCTAAAATAAAAATAAAGATGCGATTTCTCATCACACGATGCTATCGATTTTTCCATCTGTCACACAATAACGCCACAGATATGCTGTGTTCTGCGCATCTCATGGGATGCTCTAAAATGGAAAGCCAGAATAGAAGCAATAAGCTCTACTCCAAATTCTACCCAGATTTTTTTTTAATAAAAAAATATTTGATGTGAATCATTCACACGGCTTTTCACTTATAGAAATATAAAATTAACAAACTTTCTGTAAATTTGGATTGTTAACTTAACGTTTAGTTTGGCTTGTATTACTTATAAATAAAAATGGTGTGGATTATGCATGTTTACCGCAATGGACGACATCGTATGGCAACAGAGCCATCTTTTAAAGAAAATTGTTTCAGTCCTTTTTTTTTTTGTTTTTGTTTTTTTGAGAAAATTCCGGAAAACTCAGAAACTATTAAGTTGCACTTCCTGTTTACTTCAAATTTTTTAAATTCTAGCCATGCATTTAATATAACTAATATATCTAATAATAATATTAATTAATATAATATAAAAAATATATAAAATGTTATTATGTGTGTCTACTAATTAATATATCTAATAATATAACAAATGTCGCGTATTTAAAACCCCGCGAAAATAAATTTGCTTAGACTTCCTGTGGCAGTTTTGCTAGTTGGCCGCCAGGCGATCTCAACTGTTCTATTCGTGGGTTATTAACCCTGAATTATTTAAATTTCATGTTTATAATCATTTCTTATCACGCTTTAGGTGTGGTAACATTTTTATATTATTTTTATAATGTCGGCTGAAACTTTACAAAGCCTCCAGTTGAGCCCACTCAGGCACGCACTATTTGTCTTACCTTCAGCCAATCAAATTCATCCATTTGGCGTACGAACACTTTTGTCTGTCCGCCAAGGGAAGCGTCACTATAACATTAACTCTGTCTTCTGTGCCAGCCATTACTATGTATTTAATAACTTGTTGGGGCGGGTGTTGGTGTAGTGGTTATGAGCACGGACTTGTAAGTGGGACGACCCCAGTTCGAGTCCAGCGTATAACTGCTAAATTTTATATTTGTTTAAAAAATGTTAATAGTAAAGTAGGTGCTTCCGCCCCCGTCCGCGACACCTAATTTGGTAGTTGGACGTTAAGCCCGCCTAAAAAAATAGGCATTACTTTACTTTACTTTATCTCGCCTCTGCGTGTGTGGCGCTATCAGTTTTTTATGCGTTTTGTCAGTGGAAATTTCATTTTTTTGTGGCCTACCAGCTCAAATTTACTTCAGCTATTGCAGTTGTACAATTTTAAAGTCGATTCTATCTCTGTTCTGTGGAATCGTCATTTCACCAAGTTGGGCTGTTGGAATTCTTCAACCTGTTTTCAGCTAATTTATTCTTGCAACACATATTACTACAAATCATGCGTACCAAGCTTGGTACTGGTAAAGATTCAACTTATTCGATAATGTAGCTCTTTTTCTCTATTTTTATTAATTACTATTATTTATTACTATATTTCCTTATCTCTTTCGAGCTACTTACCTTTATATATTCAAGTGTTGCATTTTAACCATAACTCTTGGAAAGACCTTTGTGCAGAGTGGTTAAATTCACTTCAACTTGACTGCTAACAGGTTCTTCACTTACTATAAGGCTGAAACCAGAACTAAGCACCTTTTTTTTATGAGAATAGCTGTTTCACCTGGTAAGCTGGCAAGCCCCACTGCAACGCATAATTCTTCACATTATTTGGTCAAGGTTAAGGTTACATCCTGTTGGTCCTCCGATCTGGAAATTGACACCCGCCTCATGAAAAAGGGCATGGAACTCGCTGCCAGACTATACAGTCCGTCCGTTTAGCGTGTAAGCTCGAGCATGCTGGCTGGGTGTATTTTCTCCATGGCGACGCTACCACAATTGCTTCCAATTGGTCTATAGATAGCATCCTGCCTATTCTGCTCTAAGCTCTGTGCGGAGAGTTTGAAAATAATACTGTATTGTGGACATTGGAGATTCAAGATCTTAATAAATTGAGATTTATTTTTTTGTTAAATTCTTGACGGTGTTTTTTGTTCCCCCCCCCCAGGTCTTCATTCCAGGTTTCTTTACTTTTGGACGTTCATTTTTCCGCACATAAATAATATACTATAAATATAATATAATATAGTCTTTAGCACTAATATTTCAGTCTTCTCCATCCGGCTTTCTAAAAGCCTTAACTAAGCCTATAGAAAACTTCCTAGAGAATATTATATCAAGAAATTTCCCCCCTCATCGCTCGACAGATCTCGAATCTTAACCATTCATTCTCTCATCCTTATGTAAAAACGCTTAAGAATATAATTTAACACAGTAACACTCTATAGTGGTGTCTTCATTTTTTCATTGTTATAATATTTTATATTCAATCTAAAAAAATCGATATTTTTTTTTTATTGCTTTTTCAAATAAATGCAGATTTTGAAATCGCTTACGATGAAATTAGTAGAAATATTTGTGGTTTGTATGTTTCCACTGCTTCCTAAACAATTACAACTTTTACTTACATAAAATAAAATAAAAAGAAATATAGTATTTTACTTCATTTTAATTTTATCGAACGAATAGATGAATCTGTGGAAGTGATTTAGATTACGTAATGTTTAAAGATCCTAAGTTGTAGTCATTTTTTTTTTTTTTTTACCAACATAAATTCCCAGCTGTAACCAGTTTCCCAATTGTGGATGTAGTTGAATAATTGGTAGAATATTTCATACTATATATATATGGCTAGTTGACCCTTTTCTTCTTACTCTTTTTTATTTCACATTCCAAATAAATTGTCTTTAAATAAAGACACTTAGAGAAAGGAAGCAATGTCCAAAGATGGCTTTTAAGAGCCTCTGTTCTTTTTGCCTTCCACTCCACTCCCCCCCAACTACCGTCTCTCTTTTTAAAGGCTAAAGACAGTAATTTCTCTAGAGACTTATGGACTGTTTTTAGGTTGTTTTTCAACGTTTACTTATTGCGACCACACAAACTTAACCCTTATAAATAAAACAAAAGGAAAAAAAGAAGAAGTCAAATAAGGCAAACAAATGATTATTAAAGTAGACTTAATATCTTAGCATTTAACAAAAGTATTTTGCAAAACTATCAAACTCTATCAATTTAAAAAAAAAAAAACAAGAAATCATAACTTCAACTTATAATAATATTTTTCTAACGCTAAACAAAGACGCTCGCCATTTATTTGTTGTTCCAAATTTGAAATTGCCGCGCTTCACAATAAACATTTTTCTTATCCCTCCTACCTTTTAACAGTTTTTTTTTTTTAAATTTTAAAAATACTCTCTCTTCATTTCAATCTCAACGTTCACAACGTACACTGATCTCCTACCCTAAAGGTATCTTTATATTTTTTATTTTCTCTTATTGTTAATATCATTTCATTTAATTAACTGTCATTTCCTTGTTACAATTTCTAATTTTTTAATATCTTATTCTCAATCTGTTCTGTTTATATTTCTTTATTTTAAATTTTTGTTTTATTTGTTATTAACTTATGCACTTTTTATTCACTAAAATACTGTACAATAATGTATCTTTTCTCTAATAAATTTTGCAAGACTCCTGAAGAATGGCACCAATGGTACCCGAAAACTAGAGCAACAAAGAATTATTTTTTCTTTAAAACTTCTCTGGCCATTGCCGTAAAACATCTCATTATTTTACAAAACCTTTTCTCAAGGGAAGGGATTAGCTCAGTGGTAGCGCGCTGGACTAGCAACGCGGAGTTTCCGGATGCGAATCCAGTCTGCTGGTCCTTAGATTTTCTTTTCCTAACAGCCTCTACAGTTCACTGTTCGATGATGGGCAGTGTTGTCTGTAGCCGGCAGTGCACTGAGAAGACTTCGTAGGCACACTAGATCTTTTTAGGGTCGCTGTACAAATCCACTTTTAAAAAATAAACAAACTTTTCTCCATAATAAACCACAAAAAGATAGCTATTAAATCTGCTATCCTCCTTAACCGGGCAGAGAAGTTTGAAAAAAAAATGCCTTTAGTTTCTTTTAATAAATAAATTGCTAGCTACAATTGATTAACAATAATGTAAGTGGGCTCTTGCGCCAAATCAAAATTCACATCGATTTTGTGTGAATATTAAACACTACGAACGGGTGGCTGAAAGTTCCCTTCTTCAGGAAACAAAAATAATTGATGCCTTCAAGTGTTATCCTGAAGTCTTTCTCCAAACACCTAAGTCTAATTAATTAGATGGGACTGGAAAGACTATTCTAATTGTGTATGTCTCACGTGACTTGCTAGTCAATTCCCATAGAATCCTATCTAATCTAATAGGAATATCAAAGAAATTCAACTTTATATCTATGAAACATGGAAGGATGTTGCTGTAATGGAATAAACAAAAGTGTGGTGCTGTGAAAATTCTCCACAAAACTGCCGACGATTAATGTTGCCGACACGTACCTAACCTCTTTTTTAAATCTCGCTATGAATGAAGAAGAAATTTCTGATAACCTTAATTGTCATAATAAAAATGGTATTTTAATGCGTTCATGTAGACCACCTTATGTGTCTGCAGAAGACGAATGGGAGGTAAAACACCAGGCAGTTCGAAAATCCTTTCACCTATGTCAGGTGATTTAGGAGTAAGGAAAACGTATAATAAAATATTATATAATTTCTATTGGCCAAAAATTAAGTCGGATTTTGCACAACACTGCAAAACTTGTCGTATTTGTCAATTAGCGGGCAAACCATAATATGCTCTGACCAATTCCGGTATTCTACGAAGCTCTTCAGTAGATAATAATAGATAGCGTGGGACCTCTGCCTATGACCAAGAGGGGAAACAAGTACGTATTTACGATTATGTGCTCAATCTACTCGTTCCCAAAAGCAATCAATTCCTTTAAGATGTATTAAAGTTAAGCCTATTATTTCTGCTCTCACTAAATTTTTTACAGCATTTGGCCTTCCAAAATTCAATAGATCAGATCAGGGTAATAATTTTTTTACATCTCGTATATTTAGACATATTAGCGAGTAATTAAAAATTAAACATTCTTGTCATCAGCCTGTCATCCAGAAAGCCAAGGAGCTTTGGAGAGGTTTCATCGAACATTGAAAAACATGATTAGGACATATTCTTATGAAACAGGGGAAAGAATAGGATGAGAGATTACCATTCTTGTTAGAGAATACCAACAACAGTCTACAGGCTTGAGCCATTTAGAATTAACTTATCTAACTATGGAGTGACCTTTTATGAACGCTATGAGAACTTATTGTCGCTTCTAACTCCCCAAAGGATCGAATTAATTTATAATTTCATAACACAAGCTGTTAGATGTAGAAGTTTAGTAGATATACTCAATGAGTGGTAATTAGATTATTTTAGTAGTTTTGTGTTTACACCTATGTGGTTATATTTTGGAGTTATCTTTTCTTTCTGTATGGATACAAATAATTCTTACCTTTTGTAATAATATATAATGAATATTATAATAATAAGAAATATATATATTATATATATGTGTGTATGTATGTATATGAAGAAAAGGAAAAATGGTTTTTCCTTTTTCTTTTTTTTAATGTTTTTATACTGTTTTGTTTTTGCTTTTGTTTTACATAAAACTTTATATTTGTATTATTGTATTGTATTAGGTCAACTTATTGTTTAAAGTATTTTGTACTATAAAACATTAATAAATAAATAAATATAACTTACGAGATAATACATATTAAAGGAAAAGAAAATGTAATCGCCGATGCTCTGCCAAGGGTATAGAGTAGTAGTAATAAACTGGAAACTCCTTAAATTTGATAATAAAATTTAATTTAAATTTTGACACTATCAAATTTAAATTTGATTTTGATATGTAAAAGTCTGTTTATCTCAAAATGTGTAAAACACTGTTGAATTGTGTATAATTCTCTGTTGGGTAGCTCTGTAAGTAGAAATGTTGAATTCACCAGTTATTCAGTTGTTAAGTGTTATAGTGAAATATGTATGAAATGTTTCAAAATTGTTTTGTTTATTTTAAGTAAGTTATTTCATGGATCTTATGTTGAATATGTTTCGTTTTATTTTTGTAAAAATTTTGTTGGTAATTGTTCCGATCCGTGCCCCCAAGATGGTCGACCACTAACTACAGTAACCTTCTCACTCCACTCTCATTTACATTACTTGTGATTTATTTATTCATTTAGATGTATTTATTTATTTAGTTATTTCATATTATGATTAATTTATTTCTGATGTGTTTGGAATTTATGATTCTCATGGTTCAGGTTCTCAATAAATGTCATTTTTTTAATGAACAATCACATACAAAGGCTCTTGTTTAATACTTATCAATGAATTTAAGTTATTTGAAATGACAAATTCATTAGCCAGTGTTCGCTAATTCAGATCTACAAGTCTTTGAACAATATTCGAAATTCAAGTCTGATTGTGTTTCCTAGTTTTTACTTATATTTAGTCTCATACTTTTTTATATTAATCAGAATATGAAAGAAATAAAGAAATATGAATGAATACATACATCAGAAATATCAGAAAAATGTGAATGTAGAAATAGTGGTAGTGAGTAGGTTATGCCTAGTGGTCGTCCATCTTGGGGGCACGGATCGGAACAATTACCATTTTGTTTGTATGGTATGTCACTTTACCTATTAATAAGAAATCATTTATTAGATATTATTGCATTGCCCATGTAAATGATCAGTATCTAATTAAACGTCTCATTAAATATATTGAATATTTTATTGATGTTTAACATATTATATAATTTTATCAGAAACATTATTCATGTTACAATCTCTAATTCCTAAATATAAAGCCATTGAGGATAGAATATTTGTTTATAAATTGGGTTAAAATTACTTAATCGAAATGATTCTAGGTCTTTATTTTTGAAATATTCTTTATAAATAATAAATTAATCTGAAACATATTTTATTTATTGAAATTGCAAACAATCTATTTCTAATAATAATAATTATTTTTTTAAACTCTCGTAAGTATCAAGAAGTCTCCATTTTGTTCTCCACCGAGAAACACTTTACCAAGACATAGAGCTCTCCTCTGTACATGCTAGTAATCCATTCTTGATAAATAGTGTGATATCAAGATGTAAATTAAATGAAAATAAATGCAAATGCATAACATACACTTTATACCGCAGAATAATAAATAATAATAATAATAATAATGTCTTTATTAAAAAATGTTTTACATAAAATTAAGGTATTAACTACAAAACATTGATATGACAGACATATTCATGGTCCTTTGACCGTCTGAAGAGTCATCAAACAAAAGTTATGAAGAAATAGTTACAGCAGGCTTCCACAAAAACAAAAGAAGAAAAAAAACAAAACAAAAATACAACAAAAAACTTAATATAATAGATAGAAAAATGGCATTACAAAAAGGAAAAAAAATACAAAAGGTGAAAAGAAACGTGTAATATCATAAATACAATCCGAGAACTTAGGAACAGAATTGTACATTGATTTCTGAAACTTAAAAAAGAAAATACTCCTATATAACATAAATAAATGCCAAAAACTAGATCAAAGAAGAATGAAAAGCATAAGAATCATACCGCCATAAGATATTTCAAATATATCATTAACAATAATCATTGCGAATATAAGGATCAATAGTTAAACTCAGATACTAGAAAGAATCTATACTTCCAAGCTTCTTTGCAAAATTTAACCAGATTACCCCACTCTTTCCCGTTCAAATAGCCAATAAATTCATCAAAATAAATCAAAATAGGGCAGATTGCTATGAAGTGAAACACAGTTTCTCTGGCTCTCAAATTACAGAGCAAGCACAATTTTATGTCTTTTGTAAAGGAGTAGCCATTTAAGTACAAAAGTTCACCTCTAACCTTCACAATCCACCCTATCGCACGCGCATCAAGCTCACTATAGAAAATGTTAGCGTTAGGTTTCATGTTTTTATAGAGGATATGGTGCTGACTAGTTAAGGATTTTGATCTATAGCTATTCATCATAAATTAATTTTTACTTTATTAAGTATTTCGCTTAATTTAGTATTGCCATAGAGATAGTCATCTATATTAATTTCGTACTCAGTGTTCAACCTGCCCCATTCATTGTACCAGAAAAGTTTGTCATCTATAATTCTTCTTGAGAGTATATAAGGGTACCTAAAAGCAGGCAAATGAATACATCGCTTTATACGCTTCAAATGAAGTTTCAGAGTATATAAAAAAGTTGGTGCAAGATTACTTTCCAAATAGATGATGAAATCTGTCGTACTAAAGGGCAAATTGAAACACTTTTTTACAAAGTATTTAAAAATAATTTCAACACTAGAATACATCTGGAAACCCCATACCTGTGCCCCGTATGTAACTACTGATCTAGATAATGCATTAAAGGCTTGAATCTTGGAAAAGAAGGGAATATCTGTATTTAATAGTAGTTTACGCATTTAATGCGAATTTAGCTTTTTCGGCACTTTCTTTAAAATGCTTTTCTAATGAGAGGTTAGAGGATAGTGTCAGCCCGAGGTATTTGTAGTTGTTTACTACCTCAATTTGTTCATTTTTAAAAAACCATTTTTCTCTTCTAGCTGGGCGGCCACCGTTTCTAAAAACAATTATCTTTGATTTTTCTAAGTTAACGCCCAGATTCCATTTAACACAGTACTCTTCGAGGGAGCGAATCATTTAAACGAAATGATTCTAGGTCTTTATTTTTCAAATATTCTTTATAAATAATAAATTAATCTGGTACTTATTTATTTATTGAAATTTCAAACAATCTATTTCTAATAATAATAATTATTTTTTTAAACTCTCGTAAGTATCAAGAAGTCTCCATTTTGTTCTCCACCGAGAAACACTTTACCAAGACATAGAGCTCTCTGTACATGCTAGTAAACCATTCTTGATAAATAGTGTGATATCAAGATGAAAATTAAATGAAAATAAATGCAAATGCACAACATACACTTTACACCGCAGAATCTTTCCCATCCATTTTACATAAACCACATACTCCACAGAGTTGTTACACTAGTAATTCTGGTTATGCACTGATTTTTTAATATAAATATGGTTGGTATTGTTACATTATTACTTAAGCAGTTATTAAACAGAGTTTCAATAATCAGAAATAGATTAATTTATTCAGCATTGACCTGATAAGTGTGGCAACATAAACTAAACTTTGGTTTCTAGTTATCATCTTAATTAAGGACTCGATTTCATCACTAATTTCTCTAGAATATGTAATTTGCAAAGTAAAGCATGAAAATTTTCTTATTACACTAACACAGTTATAATAAAAGTTGATGTAATTGGATTATGACTTCAATCCGGCGGCAGATGTTGATAATACAAGTGGTTTCTCTTCGGTGGTTTTTCCTTTCCCTGGAACAAATAGGAAATATTTCTTGTTGCCGAAAATTATTAGCAATAAAATATTGTGGCAATAATCTTTTTCCAAGTTTTCTTTTAAGAAAACAATTGCATTTTTATAGGTCATAAAACGTCTTGCAAAAATATTTTCCGCTTCTTTGCACATGAAGATAAAAATCTTTTAACTATTCCAATCTTTATTAACTTTGTTGGATACTAACATTCTTTTCTGGAGATTGATTTAGTGCAACTATGATCTCGAGGGGATATTGTGAGGATAATCTCAATGCCTAGATGAGAATCATATCAATCTAAAGCAATCTTTCAGATCTATTTCTTTTAGAAATTCCATGGTCTGCAGGGGTTCTAGGAAAGATACATCCTCATTTGATACTTATTATACACGCACACAGGCTTCTGAACCTTCTCAGAATAAGAGCGATGCAAAGTTGTAATGATGTTTCTTCCATCATTCCGCAGAGTCTGCAGTACCATTCCATTATAAGCCCAGTTTTTGCTCAGATTGATGCACTTCTCAATTCAGTTCCAATCATTGCTGTCCAGAAATGTCTTAGCCTGTGTCAGGGCTCGGTAAGGTACTCCAAGGTAGTGTTGTCTTAGCTAGAGAATGATATGTTTTTATCTTTTCTAAGCTCTTCTTGGTCGCCTAATTCAAAAATGGATTTGCAAAATCTTTCTTTGCCAGATTATCGGTCACCTCTTTGCCCCTTAAAAAAAGGGTGACTGTATTGAAACAAGGTCATTGAGTTTGCCTAATATTTCCAAAATCATTTCCGAACTAATGACCAAAAGCACTTTGCCTTAATATATCAGTGGCTTAAGATCACAGTTTCCTGCTTCCATAGTTTCTTTCGAAACTGAACTGGTCATATCTTCCATTTGTGTGAATTTCCCGCCGCCTGGGAACAGCTTATTGGCATCAAATGACTGGGATCTTCCACACTCCAGCCCTATTCCCTTGAAGAATTTTTAGATCATCCTTATGTTCCTTGACCCTTGCAAAACATGTTCTCTTGCTTCCTATTTCTAATAGAGGTCCAGAGTTGGGAGCTATAAGAAATAAACCAAAGCAATAATTTTAAAATTAATTGATTACTATTTATTTTTTTAGTAAAGTTGTTTATGTTAATTTCAGAGGAGGAGCTGGATCAGTTCAACATACATGTATCCAGATACCGTCCAGAGGAGTTGACAAAATTGATAAAAACTACCAAATTTACCAGAAAAGAAATTCAACTCATCTATAGAGGTTTTAAACAGGTAAATAAATCTTCACAGTTTTAGAATTATTTAAAAAAAAGGTTAAGTAAGATAAGGATTAAAACTTTATTAAAGCTCTTAAAAACTTAGCTTTATATTAAAAGAATATTTCCAAAACTTTTTAGATACTTAGAAGAAACCGTAAAAGCTTTCAGTTTCTATTGGATTTTAACAGATTACTTCTTTCTTCATTCTAGCATCTTTGAAGTTGTTTTTAACTTATCAACAACTTTGACTGATATCTTCAGTTCCTTTCTTAGTTAGTGGATAATCGATGATTTCAGACAAGTTACTTTATTTTATGAAAAGAAATTACACAGTTTTATTTTCCTTCCCAATTTCGAAAAACTGAAAGGAATTGAAGAATACCAGAAAATTCATGTTTTGAAGTTGTTTAATACTAAAATAATATCTTTCGAAATTTCCCTCTAATATTTAAAATGAGATTGCTGATGCGAATGACGTTTAAGTATGATAGATAATAATATGCTAAGTTATCACATAGAAATGACTCATAAGTTATCTATTAAATTTGGTCAGTTAAGTTCAGGTTTTACTTGTTTAATCATTAGAAATATGTTGTCTTTATTTTTGTTGATAGTTTAGTCTTCTATATTCATCGTCAACCACGATAACTGAGTAAGTAAGGGAACGAGCGCCAAGCTGAGATATACTGGGGTTCTGGGTTCGATTCCCGATTTTGGCATTGGATTGTATTTTTTTTTTTTTTACATTCTATTGTGCATTAGCCTCCGCATAGTTTTCTATAGTTAAAGACAACACCTTCCATCATAGGAGAGTGAGCTGAAGATTCCTAGAAAAAAAAAATCTAAGGTAGATAGTCGAATTGAGAACCCAGTGCATGGGATTCCAGTGCGCTACTATTGAGCTAATCCACTGGGCTATAGTGCTTACAAAGAAGAAGGCTTCCGGCATCACTTCCCAAGCAATTCATTCTCTTCCGACATGGACCACCCAGCGCTATTCTATTTAACATTGAATTCCTCTCCATGATTGTAAAACTGCTCTTAATATCCTGGGGGTTCAACTCTAACATATTCTTATGGTTAAGCAAGTTCCCCCTCTTCAGAAGTAAGTTTTATCTAATTTTCTTTCTTTTTGAGTAGGAGTAAGTCCTCGCTTCCTAGCCGAATTGGCAGAAAAATTCCGCAGTTTTTAATGAACAACTGAAGCATACAACCATTATCTATTTATCCTCCACATTTCACATTATCATGCAATACATTAGGATCTTAAAGTTCAGACCGCATACATGATTTTATTTAAACCAACATAACGCCCTTATTGCAATATCTTTCAGAAGAATTGCTGGTTTTGTTTTAGCACTACACAGTGTTGGCGGCAAACATCGACAAAACCATGGACGGCGATCTTATTCTGAAGATCCCAGCGCATTTTTTTAGCAGTCTTGGTCCAACCAAATTGACAGATTGCTATGTTTATGAATGCTGCTAGTTCTTATGTGTAAAACAACAGAAACATTATTAGTGGGAAGCGGAAAATATCTTGTATTTGAAATTGTAAATTACGATTGTTTTTTTAAAAAACTATTATTGCAAAGAAAAACTCAATTATGTAAATTTGACGCAAAGCGACAATAGAAAATTTAATGTATAACATTAGAGTCTCTGACATTAGCAAAACAAAATTAATTAAAATACAAAGTTACCTATTCAAAGTTCACTGTTTTGTAATAAAAGATTGAAGTTTAAAATTGAAAAATCTCGCTGTAAATCCTATTTGGATTTGTTTTAACTGTTTGGTAACAAAGGTCAAATTCCCAAGCTCTATTCCCTTAGGTTCACTAAATTTTCACTACCGTTTGGTTGGAGTATTCCGAGAGGAACACACAACCACGTATTTTCACTCTTCATAAATTAAAGTTCTTGGACTACAATATGTTTTATATCTTTAAAGGATTATTATAGATTTTTAATAAATTATTATTATATTTACCTATTTTTTAAATTTTTATTTTATTGGTGAGCATTTGGTCTGAGGGGCCCTCATTCTTGAGGTAAACCCCTGAAAAAAAAAGAATTTATTGATGAAAATGCATGAGGGACATAGGGGGGAGATATCTCCTGTGGCGGTAATTGTCCCAGCTCTTGTTAACTTTTACTGACCACTGAGAGATGGTTGCCTGGGATATTAGGTGCGGATAGTCTGTGAACGAAGGGATTAGGATGGGCACTGATGGTACTTTTGGTAACGGCATTTGACTAATTAGGATACAAAACGCTCATCCAAAACAAACAACAACGAGTAGCATAAACCTGAAGTGGGCCTTTCAGCAAAAGATGTTGATAAGTCTAAATGATATCGCCTGTTTTCAAAATAACGCTTTTCCTGCAAAAACCTGGCTTGCTTAATTCTATAATAAGCTTTCACTGGATTGCTGGATTTTATTGAAGAATCCTCTAACATATTTGTGTAGTCTGCATTGCATCGGTCACTGCCAGGCAAGCCAAGCGTTGAATATCGAATGTATGACAGTATCTGTACTTGCAACACAGCACGAACTATAGTTGTATACATATATGAGCCTAAGAGCTTTCAAACTTTCGACCAGTGCTGAAAATGAAAGTTCAACACTTTGCGAACCTTCTTTCCTATTAAAATCAAAAATTTTGATCCGATGACGTCGATGAAGATTAGATAATTGAATGCTTATTAAGATGGCTTTTTAGATTTCATTATTAATACATTTATTAATCTTTAATTTAATAATCTTTTTATAATCACTGTATCATATTTGTTAGAATAAACCCATTGAACAAGGAAAAACGAAGACAGTTGACCTAAGAATTGTCACCTTTCACCTTCAATCTTGCACTTTATAACTTTTGGTTTTATTCGATCTCTCACTCTCAAGGGTACCATTTTTATCTATTTCTATCTTCTCACTTTTCTTGGCCTAAAACGTAAAAATAATATTTACGTTTTATATATATATATACTATATATAGTATGTATCTGTATATTTGGATAATAGCATGCTATAAAAGTTAATTTATATTACGATTATGATTTCAATAAACAAATTACTTTTTACTTTCTCTTATTCCCTAGTACACCGGTTCTCAAAATGGAGGGCGCGCCCCCTAAGGAAGACGCCGCAATTTTACAAGCGGAGCGTCAAATAAATGAACAAGACAAGGCATCAGATATATTTTTTTATTAATTTAAAATATAATAAAAACGAAAGTATTAAAATAAAACATTTCTAGCACATAAACTTATATGAGACTTATACATATATGACTAATATGTGCCTGTATTGAAGTACATAACCTATCCCGGTTAGGTTTTATATTCGAGATAGTGACGATAAGTTCCCTTTCTGTTTGATGTTTGTTTTTATATTTAAATTTTAAAGCAGCTACAGCAGAAAAGTGCCCCCTTAAATAAATATTCCCAAAGAAATGTTTCAAATAAAAGTTTGTAGATCTTTGCATTTGCAGTTCATATGGAAAGTTTCAAGAAAATCGTTGGAGCCATTTTTGAGAAAATTGCAAGAAAGTGAAAAAAATATTTAGTAAAGTGGTAAAGTAAACGCACTTCCGGTCATCCGATTTTTTTCAAACTGGGAATTTCAACAACATATTTAATTCTAATTAACATTATTTAGATGGCAGAATTGTCTAATAAACTGAAATGGCACTTTAGATAAAAACCTAACCACACACCTCACCCATAACTGCCCTTAAATGAATTTTCCCAGAAAAATGTTTCAAATAAATATTGCAGATCTTTGTATGTGTAGTTGATATACCAAGTTTGAAAAAAATCGTGCGAGCCATTTTTAAAAAAATTGCAAAAACGTAAAAAAAAAAAACTAGTAAAGTGGTACTTCCGGTTGAGGAATTTTGACAGTTAACGTACTGTCAGATCCCATGGTGATACCTAAACGGAATATGAAGTTTCAACTTTATACGGTTTTCGTTTTTCGGACCTCAAAACGGATATTTCCGGTGAAAACTTGATATCGAAAATTTGACACTAATTACAATATTTCCTCTTACTAGGAGTAAGAGAAAGTAGAAAGGGGGCCACGAAATACAAAAGATGGAGTACCGCTGCCCTAGTAAGAGGAAGTGAATATTGAGATCGTGTCAAATTTTTTCGAAATTAAATTTTTCACCGGAAATACTTGTTTTGCGGAGACTTGAACATGATGAAGAGTGTTTCAGGCAATTTCTGGGGGACCATTCAGTTAGGTTAACATTTAAACTGCCACCATAAGCTTTAGCTTTTAGTTGTGACCGAAGGTGCACCTACATTAGTTACACTCAGGTGTAACGGCAAGAGAGTGAACACAAGCCCGACCGAGAGAAAAACAGACTCTCTGGTACTCTCTGACTTAAGCAGGCTAGAGTGGGGAGAACCTGTATATAAGTCAGTGTAAGATCTACACTTCTATCTACCAGATTCAACCATATACATCACATCGTGTCATAACTCTACTCTAACCCTTTATTCTATAAAAATCATTACAAGTCCAGTGCAGTTTGTGTAAACTTATAGCTATATTATAACAGTGTCTTCATATCTCGTCTAATTAATCAATCCCGATTTCTTTACTCATCAACTCTATTATATCAGGTATATATGACAACCTCCTTCCACCTTGTTTTAAGGCCAGTCCATATTTAAACGTTTGTTTACAATTGCACAGTTTTTTCCCTCAATTGTATTAATTGGTATAAAAGAGAGATTTGTGTGAATGTTTCACACCAGATTTTTCTCTTCATTTGTAAACATTGTTTATATTTATCAAATTCTTTACACTTAAGCCTCAGCTGATTAAGAAAACGGAATAAATTTAGGAAATTCTATTTATAAAGAAGGTAAATTCATCACAGAATTAACAGTGACAAGAAAATCAATTGACCTGCCAAATAAAAACCTAGCAATTCATTTAAGAATTAAGTTGTAAACCTAATCCTTTCTTGTGTTTGGATTAATAAAAAAAAAGAAAAAAGAAAAGGAGTTATTCACAGGAATGTTAATCAAGCTCCGAAAAAAAAAAGGAAATTGTGAACGATACTTCTTAAAGATTAAATAATGGTTTCATTTTAGATTATCCTCTCTCTCTGGAGGTTTAACTTCTACAATTAATTTAAAATGATTTACGTAGTGTTTAAATTAATTCATTCTAATGTAGGTTAAAAAAAAAGAAGCGGGAATTACTAGACTAGTAGTAAGGTATAAACTTCACAAGCCCGGCTGTGGTGCCGCATTTGTTATTAATGTTACTAAATAAGACATAAAGGTCTTTTACAAACAATATTAAGGTATTGTACAAACAATATTGTATAAACAACTATTGTAGTTGATTATTTTGTTAGTAAGCAAGATGGGTTGGACTAGAAAATGAATAGTTTATCGATCAAAAGACAACCAGACTAATTTGATAACGCTCAAATTGAAAATTGATTGAATCAGTTCTAAATCAGGTAATAACCTACTTCAGTTTTAAGTGGCATCCGGATTAGATTCGTATAGGAGTGAATGACTCAATAATACTATTCAAATAAATAACAATATTTTCTTATTCAATACTTTTAGGTAACTGAAATGGAGATTTTATACTTTCAAATCAAAATTGTGATGTACAAATTTACTGAAGAGATTGTGGCTTTTATTTGCAAGATTTTTTCTGTGCCAAATTTATTTTAAGGTAGTTCTGTGTGGGGAGGTGCATTGTTAATATTTCCGAAGTATTAAAATGTGGTAATATTAAGTTCCACCACTGCTTAATATATAGTAAATACTAAACCTAGAAAATTTTTACGAATTCTAAATAATTTTCTAGTTTTAGGTACACATACTTTATAAAGTACGTATGTTACAAATGTCGAAATTACGTATGTTCAGTGCACTATCGACTATACACAATGAAGCACTAGACACCAACTAAAAACGGATATTTCATTATCTAGTTTTGCTAATAATACAACATTTTTATATTTACTTCTTTCAAGAGAAAGTATTGCATTCACTTCAGATTTTCGGACAAATGTTTCAAATAAAAGTTGCAGCTCCATTATGTATGGTGATTGATATACCAACCTTTTACAGAGAATCCTGGGAGAATTTTTCAAGAGAATAGCAGAAAACTGAGCAAAAAAAAAAAAAATCTGGTCTGAAACACTCACACAAATTTCTCTTACTTCAGTTCTCAAAATTATAAGTGACAAATTTTATAGTTTGTGTACCAAATTTAATGAAATTCCCAGAAACTGAAAAAAACTGTTCAGTAAAAGCGCACTTCCGTTTTACTAATTTTCTTGAAACTCAGAATTTATTTATTTCTAATTAATTTTCTTTGGATGATAGAATTATATAATTATCTGTGATTACAGTTTAGAGAAAAACATAACCCCACCCTTCCCCTAAAAGTGCCTTTGTTTCAAATGAAAGTTATACATCGTATGTAGTTTATATCCGTAATTACAAAAAAAATTGTCGGAGCCATTTTTGAGGAAATCGTGAAAAAGTGGAAAAATCATTTAGTAAAGTGGTAAAGTAAACGCATTTCCGGTCATCCAATTTTTCCAAACTCAGAATTTCCACAACAAATTTAATTATAATTAACATAATTGACATAGAATTGTCTAATAAACTGAAATAGCACTTTAGAGGAAGCCGTAACCACTCCCCTCCCCCCAAAAGTACCCTTAAATGAATTTCCCCCGAGAATTGTTTCAAATAAAAGTTGTAGCACTTTATATGTGTAGTTGATGTAATAAGTTTCAAGAAAATCGTTGTAGCCATTTTTGAGAAAAATGTAAAAAAAAAACAACTAATAAAGTGGTACTTCCGGTAGTGGAATTTTGACAGATAACATATAATCAGATCCCATGGTGATACCTAAATAGAATTTCAAGTTTCAACTTTCAACGGTTTTTTAGATTTTGAGCTATGCTGTTCACATACATACATACATACACACACACGAACAGACCATTTGCTAAAAACCACTTTTTTTTTTAAAGGGACCACAAAACGATATTTCCGGTGAAAACTCGATATCGAAAATTTGACACGATTACAATACTTCTTCTTATTAAGGAGTAAGAAGAGAAAGTAAAAGTTGTTCAGATAAACGCATTTGCGGTTGATGGATTTTCTCCTAAATCATCTATCAATTTTTATTTTAAACAGTTTCCCGGTAAAATTGATTTTTTGGGGGGGAAACAGTTGCACTATGCTTTCTTTTAAAGTATCACTTCAGTATAATAAATGGCTTTATCACCTACATCATATTAATATGCATTTGAAGAATCGATAGAATTTCAAAATTGAAGAAAATCGATATAACAACAGTGCGATTTTATAGAATAGGTTTTTGAATATTTTTGAATTTATTTAAAAAACAGCTACAACGATTTCATATTTGAACTTGCTTGCTTGCTGGTTGCATACGTAGATAGAAACGTATCATTTTTATTTGTAACATTTTTCTCTAAACATTGATTTTAACGGGGGGGGGATATTGGAGGTCTATCTAATTTAGAATTAGAACTAGTTTAAAATTAAATTTGCGAAAGCTTTTCGAGTTTGGCATAGAGCGCTCCACATAATTTCCATCAAATATTCAATTAAAATTCCCACCGCCATATTTATAGCCAGCCACTAAACACTGAACGTTGCAATTTTAAAGAATATTTCTTGATTAAATTGTATTAATTATACTAAGAGAATGTAGTGGGAGTGTTTCACGCCAGATTTTTCCAACTTGCAACACTAACTGTACAAATAAAATTCTACCACATGTATTTTAAACATTTTTCGAGAAAATTTCATGTTCGGGTATTCTGTGGAATGTTTGCTATTACATTTTAAATGTTATTTGAGTTTAAGTAATGTTTTGGCGCTCTCTACTAGTTTACAGTGTAAACAAAATATGTTTCTACCTGCCGAGGGAGTACTAGTCCAACATGTACCCTACAACCTACCGCTATTATATTTATGTTAAGAATAACTGAGTTAAAAATTTCCCACGCTTAATGAAAATTAGTCCATTTTATAATTATTTTTAATTGTAGGAAGTGAAAATGGTGTTGAGGGTTTTACAACATTTTTTTTTTCAGTTTGACGGGTTTCTTTAAACTTAGTATACTAACTACTCATTCGAATACCTATTACTTCTGTTTAGAACCTATTTTATTCAAGAAAATTATTTTTTGGGTTTCTGAAGAAGCTGTGGCGTCACTACTATGCTCTAAAGGATCAATCATTTCAGTTGTAGGCTCCACCGGCTCTATAATATTATAACGCAGCCAGTGATGCCATCTAGGAGAGAAGACAGGTACCTAAGGTTCTCCTAGTGGCCGCTGGAAACGAGTTCTCTCTAGAGGAATCGAGGAAGTTCTAGAAGATTCCCCACCGGTATAAATAGTGGGACCGCAGAGAGTTGACACAGAGTTTTCCAGTTACAAACGAAGTAATTGGTGTTTCCTTTATTGAAGTTTAGAGTATTTTATCTATATGAACACCACTTAAAACTAGTTGCATTAGCTAGTTTAGAGGGAAAAACGTTACAATATTAATGGCAGCCGAATATTTAGTAAAGATTCCAAGTATCATGAAAATTTATTGTTTAGAACTATTTAGGGGAATATACAGGGAGCTGTAAAGGCTCCTACAGACACACTGACCATCACCGGACAATTAGCTACACAGGCTTTTCTAGGAAGAGTAAATCCCAAGGGCACCACTCGAACCCGCGATCTCCGCATTGCTAGTTCAGCGGGTTACCTACCACGGAGAGAAAGTCATGTGACTGTTTCACACCAGATTTTTTTTGTTTTGTTTTGAAATATTTGATTGAAGCCTAGCAAAACAGAAAGAGCTCTGTAAATATGGAAAACTGATCTCTTGTAGGATAAGATAAGTGAATAAATAGCAGCTTATTATTATTATTTTAATATGATGCACGTTATTGGTGCCCGCAGTCTTCTGAGTACACTGCCAGCCTCTGGACAGTGTCCTCTCGTTACAGACAACACTCTCCATCACAGGGCAGTGAACTATAGAGGTTCCTAAAAAGAAAAAATCTAAAGGCAGCACTGCTGGTCTGAAGCCCAGAATCTTGGCGTTGCTAATCCAGCGCGCTACCAGTGTATTAATATTATTAAATCGGAAATCTGATCAATTATTTAGGAAGTAAATTATATCATATCTATAATAGACATGTTTATGATGACCTTTCTTGATAGATATTGGCCTAATTATTATATTTATGTTTTCAGGAATGTCCTACTGGTCTGGTTGATGAGGATTCTTTTAAACATATTTTTTCCCAGTTCTTCCCGCAAGGAGGTAAGTACCATATAAGGCACTGTTTCCCTTTTATTTTTTTTACCCCCACTAATTAATCTTGAATATTAAGAAACCGAAAACCATTTTGTAAATTATGTTCTATTAAAATTTCTATAAAAAAACAGAGAATTTAGTGTAATCAAAATTTAGAATAATGTTTCTAAAACTTATTCAGCGTAAATGAAAATTTAAAACTTAATGTATACTTGCAAACAGAGATATTCACCATTTTTGTTTACCAAGACCCATTAAAGATGTAAATGATGTTAGGACCACCACAATAACACAGTACTCAAAAGTTAATTGTAAAATGTGAATATTAAGCTTGTTCTGTAATTCCCATAAGGTCCAGTTTATACTTGTAGAAAACTTACAAAATGTGTGTGCTAGAAGAACAAGATTTACTAAACTCAAACCTTATGAGCAACACCAAGTTATTTAAGTAAACATTAAGGTTATATAATGTACCTAGGAAATATGCACGATGTTTTGTTAACGTGCAGTTTCCATTTAGACAACTTAGCTACACTTTTATCTACAACCTTCTTCAACCTTAATACTACTTGATGAAGTTTTGTTTTAACTTTATTCCGCATAGTGGTAACTACAAACTAATTAAATAAAGTACGTATAATATAGAGTGGGGGAAAAAACAAAGCAACTTTTTAGGAACGACAATAAATTCCGCTCCCCTTTAAATATACAAACATAAAGGGCTAGAAATAGAGGCAAATAACTAGAGCAGTATTTTTGATATTAAAAAACTATTATAAAAATATGAGAAAGTAAAAAAAATTCTGGTATGAAACACTCAAACAACTTTCTCTTACTGGAGTTATTATAATAATTATAAAATGGACTCATTTTTCTATAAACTTGGAAATTTTTATCCATTTGCCCAAAGAAGTGGTGGGGTTACCTTGTTGATTTGCAACCTTGGCAGGTGGAAATAGAATGTGTTTACACTCTGTAATCCAAAAGATAACGCCGGAAACATTACATTAACTCAATGAACATTTGAAATGTAATTGTACAGATCCCATAGAACACCCTAAAATGAATATTTACGAACAGAAAGAAATCTTTCAAATAAAAGTGATAGGTTTATATCTATGCAGTTAGTGTTTTAAGTTTATACAGAGTCATCGTAGCCATTTTCGAGGAAATTCCAAAAAAAACTCATAAGCCTAGTCTGTAAAGCAGTACTTCCGGTAAATTGACTTTATTGAAACTCGGAATTTTACCATTATTTTGTAACGTATATCAATATTATATAGGTGGTAGAATCATATTACATAACACTTCTGTTACCATAGAAACCAGCATAAAATTAATTTTAGCAGGTAACACGTTTTAAATCAATGTTATAGCTATTTAGGTGATCTTATTATACGGAGTTTAAAGAAAATCGATGGCACTTCCGGTTGATGGATTTCGCCCGAAAGTTCCGTGTCTGAACCTGCGATTTTTCTTTTTTGAGATATTCTGCTCCCTCTCTTTCTCTCTCTCTCTTGCACACACACACACACACACACACACACGCAACTAACCAACCAATTGTTAAAAACAAATTTTCATACTCACAGGACCTCAAAATATTTATTTCCAATGAAAACTCAATGCGTTTTTTTGATGTATTATGGAAGTTATAATTTACTGATACTTTCTAAATATTCAGTTATTGCAAATAACCTTATTTCCATGATCATTCGCCATATGATAATATTATAATTTCATTTTATTTCTTAAAGGATAAATTCCTAATTTGGTACATCGCTCTAGAAATGAATACTTGCTGTCTAATGGTACCTAATTCTAAAAATTTTACATTAAACAGTATAATCTAAGCTTTCCTAGTGTTAAGAGGGAAATGAGAAATTAAGGAGAACGGGAAATGAGAAGCTTATCTGTTTAAATGGATCAGATGAATAGAATAGTGATTTGATAATTTAAAAACTCTTAAAAAATATTCAAACATCTAGTTTATTTTATTTTATTTTAATTTTTTTTTGTATTACTTTCCACTTACTAACAGGAAGTAATTGCGTTCGTGTTAGATTTTTTTTTAAATTGAGTTATCATATGTTAATACATGTTTTCGTGAATACGGAAGAAAAAAAATGTTTTTAGTGAATGGTCTGCATGTGTGCGGGTAAAGTTCCTGTGAAGATTTTGGGCAAAATTCATCAAACGGAAGTGGAACTTTACTGAATGCTATTTCTCCGTTTTTTTGGTCATTTTCTCGAGAAAACTTTGTATACTATCTACAATAAATGAGTAACTATCATTTTTTAATATATGGACGGGTCCGCAATGCTGGATAACATCTGGTATTTTGCGACGACATCTGGCGTTGTAGCACGTATATTCCTTTTGTTAAAGAAACAAGTTGAGAGTAGCGGAAACATTGCATTGAAGTGAACTCTCTACACAAACTTGGTGAATATGCTCTGATGGCGGATGAAAATCCGAAACCGGTCAAGAACAAAAGGAATATGCATTTTTTTTTTTTTTTTTCAAGAAATCTACATGTTTCATCAATTGATATTACATGTAACATAATTAGCTTTTTAACTATTAACAAGTCAAAGATAAATTAAAAGAATGAAACAATAAACAAAGTAAAAGAAACAAAAATAGAGAAATTAATGTACATAATTAAAACTGAAATGAAACTATTTCAGAAAATAGAAAATCAAACAAAAGAAAATACATAAATTTAACAGGCGAGAACTAAAATATTTAACACTTTATTAATTTTTATTTAACACTTTTAATTTATTGATTGCTTTGTGGGTAAAAATTTCGAAGCTGTCAATGTTCTCTTCCCTAATTAATTCAAAATCTGGGAGTGACCAGCTGCATCCCTTCAAGACAATAGATTCTATCAGTTTAGATCTCTCTAATTCGTGTAGTGGACAATCGTGTAGTATGTGGTGAAAATTTTGGTTTTTATACGGTGAACAGGGACAAATGGATTGGCTCTTAAATGAAATCTATTGAGGTAGCAGTTAGACGGACAATGATTTGATAGAAATGCCGTAAGTGAATTGGTGATGTTTATAAAACTGTGTTTAACTGAAGGGAAAAATCTATAAGTATGCCTTCCTTTAGTTGAGTGCTGCCAAAATTTATCCCATTCATTAAGTGATTCTTCCAAAGCTTTAGTTTTCAGGTAGGAATATGGAATTCTATGGTAACTTATATTTAAGTCTTTATCCATCGACGCTTTTTTAGCTAATAAATCAGCCTCCTCATTTCCTGCCAAGCCATGATGTGCCTTAGCCTTGGAATATGCATGCTGCGACGGATAAAATACCAGAATCTATCACTATTATTTGAAATATTTTCCCGGGAAATCTGATTTGTTGTGGGTGCTGGGAAACAGTAGCGTTATGCTTTCCCTTAAAGTATCACTTCAGTATAATGTATACTTTAGTATAATGGTTGTACCACCTACATAATATTAATGCTCAAAAAAATATCGGTTAAACGGAAGTGCGACTTTATTGGATAGGTTTTTGTGTTGGAGGGGGGGGGGGGGATTTTGTCGTAAAAACAACAATATAACGATTTCCTTTAAACTTGGCATGCTAACTTCATAGATAAAAACGTATTATAATTTTTATTTAAAACATTTTTGTTAGTTGTCGGGAAGAATTTGTGGCGTTAATTTTGAAATGTTTTATATAGTTGGGTCAGTGTTCTTATTAGCGCGCTATACTGGGCCATAATATAATCATCATCACTTCTCTACCTGCCAAGATTAGAGTCGGTTGGTACTTATCCCCCCACCACCTGTATGTTTATGTTAAGGCAAATATGTAAAATTTGATAAAAAAAAAATTATATGTATGAAAGCGTGTAAGAGAAAGTTGTGCGAGTGTTTAACACCAGATTTATTTTTTTATTTATTATTTTCTCTTACTGAGCGTTGGAAAGATTTAATTAATGATTTAAGAGGTTTAAAAAGTGACTCAATATAATGGGGTTGTTGAGGAGAGAAATTAGATTTGATTAAATTAACGAGATATGCTGACACTAATATAATACAGCTAAGTTTACACTAACTGCACTGGACTTTATAATGAAAATGATAGAATGAATGGTGAGAGTAGAGATATGGCACGATGCGACGACTGGTGTACCGTTGTATGGTTGTATATGATAGATCCCTTTAGATAGATTCCCACTGGCTTTTATACACAGGTTCTCCCACTCTAGCCTGCCTAAGTGAGAGAGTAGTCTCTGTTAACCAGAGAGGGCCTCTCTTCTCTCTGCTGTGGCTGCATTCTCTTTGCTGTGGATGGGTGCTATTACATGGTTGTGCTTAAATATTATTAAGTTTGTATATGAACAATACAACTTAAAAACGAAAACATGTATAATGACATAGCAATGTCAAAGCCTTCACAAAATATAACAAAAGGAAAGAATAATTTATAACTAGTGGCCCCACAGCTGGCCGCTGCCTTTTCAATACAATGGTATCAAAGACAAGCACCGATAAAGCCCTGTCTATTGAACAGAAGCCACCTGGTCTTTGAAAGTCGCCGATGGGCGACCAAATCTGGCCACTGACCTGAATCACTGGATGCCGACCTAACCAAGGTCGCACAAGGTCGCACGCTACTAGAGATGTCTTAGTGTGAGAACTTACTTACACACTTGACAGTGTGTGAGTAAGACTAATATAAACTTCGCCCCACTGGAAGAGGGGATCATTATATCATTCATCATTATACGAGTAGCCACATCATTATATCAGTATCATTTTACAGCAGCAGTTATACTTGAGTTCCGAGCGCGTCCCTATACAAGGTTTATCTTATAATTATTTTCATAGTTGTGCATATTAGTTTATTTATTATAATCATTTTAAATTATTTGTTATTTAACTCTTAAAATTATTTATTTACTTTTATCAAATCATATTAATTGTAGTTACCATTAGGCTCATTCAAATTATTGTTAAAATATATTCTATTTTTATAAATTCAGTGTTAGTAATTCAAGCAATAACTCTCTAAACTAACTTCCGCCTAATAATTCCCTCTTCAAGACATCTAACTTCATACCTCAGGAATCACGACAATTGATTCCACTACATCTGGTGGCAGCGGTGGGATCCGTTCATCCGAAAATTGACTCCACTACACATGCAAGTAGTTTTAATTTCCATATGCGGGTATCACACATGGGATCCGAACAGAAGTTATCTATCAAAATTCATCAAATGGGAAGTACCATTTTACTAAAAGGATTTTTTACTTTTTTTTTGGCGATTTTCTTTAATATCGTTTGTCTATTATGCACACATGTAGGCTTAACACTTGTATTTGAAATATATATTTTTCGTGGAAACTTCATTTTAGGAGGTTCTGGGGGGGCCGGGTTTCTTTCAAACATTAGGGGACATTAGAATTCCTTCAACAAAAACAAAAAACCACTTCAGGATATTTGACTGGTCTTCCATTTTAATAATTGTAATGAGTAATAAGAAATGCTGAATAAATGGATGAGTCCACAATGCTGGATAACATTTAATATTTTATCCATCGTAGTATGCATATTTCTAATATTCCTGGCTAGTTTCGGATTTTCATCCATTTGTCAGCGTAAAGTTATCAAAGTTTGTGTAGAGATTTCTTCAACTTAATTCTCTACACGAACTTGATAACTTTACTCTAAACAGTGGATGGAGCTCCGAAACCGATTAGAAGTAATTAGAAATATGCATGCTACGATGGATAGAATCAAAATATTAAATTTCGAATTTGAAGAAAATCTTCATCAATCGATTTTCTCAATACCATCAACTTATCACTTCTGTTTGAAACTTATTTTCCAAGAAAAATTACTTCAAGGAATTCTGAAGACGCTGGGACGTCACACTAAACCTTAAAGTGCCATCCTTAAACAGTGTTTGTTTTGCCGGTGTACTAAAAATTCGAAGTTCCCAAAAAAAAATTTATAACTTAAAAATTTTAATAACAGGAAGTCGTATGAATAAATGTTTCTCGCAAGGTTTTATTATTATTTTTACTGGAAATCATATAAATATTTATTGTATAAAAATTAAACTCAGAAAAAAAATATATTAAAGGAACCATCTAGAGACTAAATATAACATCCGACAGTAGAAAAGTCGATGAGGAATTTCATGGCTATATTTAAAAAGTTTTATATTTTTCTTTATCTGGTAAACAATATTTGTTTATTTTGGGAATTTTTATTAAAATAACAAAATGTTTGCAAAGTTAGAAAGTTGAAAAAAAAAAGAGAGAGGGAAATACGAAAGAAAGAGGGAGAAAAAGCGGTTAATTATTCAAAAAGTCTGTATTCTCTTTAGTATAGTAAAATATAAAAGTTGTATTGAAAAAGTAGAAAGCTATGTTTGTATAATATAACCATATTTTATAATAAATTTCTTTTAAAATTCTTTAGCTAACCTTTAATTAAAAAGAAATATTATTGCTCCAAAGAGTTGAAAAACCACACGATATAGCTTCACATCTCGATAGCTTCACGATATAAATTACATAACAACATAATATTCAGAATAACATACACTGACATTGTATACACAAGATCATATTTTGCAGACTCAATTAGTCGGTGAGTATCAAGTGGCCGAGCTAAAAGTGATAATGTTGATATCGTAGGCTGTTGTGTGTAGCTTGATGAGCGGTGTAGCAAGTGGGTACAAACTCTTGCTACCATTTCGGTTAGCTAGTTGGGCTAGCTCTTGTAGAGAACTCTCTCGCTTATAAGATGGCTTCTTGAAAAGAGCTGCGTGAAGACGGTTGATTACTTCTTAGGTATAAAGTGTAACTTTTAGAAAGTTTATTTCTGGACTTCTTCAGTTTTGAAGATTGAGACTGAATTTGCTGAACTTAAATACTTTTTCTCTTTGTAGGTAGTTGGACGTTAAGCCCGCCTGAATAAGTAGGCATTACTTTACTTTACTTTTTTTGTAGCTGTTGGAGAAAAACTGTTAACCACAACTTTCGAAGGACGCTTGATACTTGAAAGCTGCCCATCCGTTCGTCGGTTCCGCAGCACTTGGGCGTGGCAGAGGGTAGATAAGAATTGGTGAGCATAGCGCTGATGCGGCAGACATGAGCAAACATGGAATTTTCTGCGCTTGTTGTGGTGAATTCTCTCAAAGGTGGACTGTTTATTCCATTGCAGCATTACATTTCTGTATGGTCTATAACATACGTGTTTTGTTTAATAGCATAACTAGTATTTAAATTAATACTTTGTTGCGGTGATGGCAGCCCATTAAGTGAGGTGAACTCAAAATCAAAGCCTTGGTACTCCAAGTTGGAGGTTGTAGTGAAGGCCAGCTCCCTGCTTACTTAAAAAATCATCATGCTACAAAAAGTCATGGAAGACATGACTTGAGGCGAACCCGATAAGGGAGAAGCGCCACAAAATTAAAATAAAATACCTTGTTGTGGTGGTTGGTTCCGCAGAGCTGGAAAGCATCAGAGACATTTTCCGTGACAGCCTGCTTCTTTTTGTGGTCATCGACCGGTTTGGACGGTCGCCCATCTTCAGGATGCGTTTGTCAGACAGTGTGTGTTAACACAGACTTGCACAGAGCAAATTCAGTTTACACACTGACTGGTCTTTTTAATTGTATTTAAAAACTAAAGTCTTAAACTAGGTCATGTGGGGTATGGTGATGGTACCTGAGTGGGAAAAAGGAACACGAGTTTGAGTTGTTAAAGCGGCAAATTTTTCTAAAAATGGAAACAACACGTGGGGGTCTAATTTTTAAAATCTGTTGTTAGAAAGAGATTCACTTTGCAATTAACTAATCAAAATAAATTTAAAATTAAATTAAATAACGATTTAAATTAACATAATTTAAAATAAGCGATTAAAATAATAAAAATGAAAATAAAACAAATAAACAACCAAGCAATATATATGAGCAGATTGTTTGATGACACTAAACATATTTCGCATGTCACCCTTCACAATTCACATACGCCATCCACGCACGCATGTATACCTAAATATGGTTTTTTATAATTATGCATTCCACTTAATATTTCACCTTTCACACAACACTCACCTACACCATCCATGCACGCACGCATACTCAAATGTGTTTTTTTTTGTTTTGTTTTTTTAAACTAGCAGATTTAAAACTAAACTAAAACAAAAATCTGTTTAAGAACTATTTGGTGCATGTATAATGTTTGCACTGGTAATTGCGTTTCTATTGCTATTGTTGGGAAGAGTGTTTTGAATAATGGTTCTGTGCGTACTGGCAAATTTGGTCTGTGCGTTTATTAAGTTTGTGTCTTGTGTTTATATATTTCGAGTTATTCTATTATATCAAGTCGTCGACCTTTGTGGCCAGGATGTATTAGTTTCATCGTGGTGGAGATGTCATCGGGTTAGTGTTTGTTTGTGTTTAGGTGATTGGCATAATTTGAGTCAACTTTGTTGTACTTGTATGATGTGATGTGTTCGGTAAATCGTTCTCGTAATTTTTCTGCCTGTCTGCCCCACGTAAATGTTGTTACAGTCCGAGTATTTCAACTCCCACTGCTGTCGTACACGTCAGTGAACTCAGTACGAGTGCGGATTTTGTTGTTGTTGGTTCTGAAGGATGTCTTTATGCCCAGTTTTTTTAAAAAATTCGTGAGTTGTAGTAAAGGCCAGCTCCCTGCTTACTTAGAAAATTTGTACGTGTGGCTTCCGATCTATGTGAATGTGGCGAATTTGTCTGTTGTTTCTTTGTCAGCCCTATTTTGGTAGTGTGGTTCGTTTTTGAGGCGTTTATTAATGATCTTTTTTGAGTTGTGTAAAAAAAATCCATATAACAAGTAAAAATCGTTCTAAAAAAAGCAACACTACTAGGTCCCACCCCGCTAAACCTTCAAGTACACATGTATGAACCCTACAGCACCCATTCTAAATGCACTTCCGCAAATACACAAACCCAATATCCCTATCTGACCCGCCATAAACTACACAACATCATCAGCATACAAATTGACACAGCATCTGGGTAAAATAATAAAAGACACTCCAATATAAGAAACACACAACTAATACAATTAAAAGAGAATATAAGACTCACCCCAAATTCCCGTTTGTTTTCCCGTGATTTCTAGTGAGTACTATAGAATAACTTGATGTAATAATTTGGCCTGCACTAATCTGTAGTTTTAGATCTTGTGAACTGATTTCAGATAAATAAATTTGAAGTAAGATTGATTTTAAATGAAGAAATAACTGGCGTGAAACAAGTTACTTTTACTTCACTCTTCTAATTATAATTAACAAGCTGTCTACAAACGTGAAGACAGAATTGTTCGCTAAACAATTTATTGGACCTTTGGATGGTGGGGATTATACTTGTTAGTCTTTAGGAATAACTTTTATCTGAATGTGATTATGGTGTATTACAGCGCTCCTGTCAGCATTTAGTGAAACTAAATTTACTAAATGCTGTTTAAATTTAGGTCTACTTTATCAGAACACCATAAAATTAATTTTTACCAGAAAAATGTTTCAAATCAAAGTGATAAAACATTCTAACTTTAAAGATAATCGTTCGATCCGTTTTCTTGAAAATTTCAAAAAAACTTAGGAACCTCTAATGTAAATCCGCACCTCCGGTTAATCGATTTTCTTCATACATGCAAGTGTTAGCAATGCTTTTAATGTGACATCTTATTATGCTACTGTGTATTAATGTGCTTCTTTAGAGAAAGGATTAATAATGCAACACTCGACAGAAACCTCCAAAAATCTATTTTCCTGGAAAAGTATTTAAAACATAAAAAAGATAGGAAGGAAAATCATTAGAAAAATATTTTCAAAAAAATCGCGAAAGTTTGGAAAATAGAAATTTAATAAAATTACAATTTCTGTTGATGAACATTGAGTTTGAAATCTGCTTGTTGGATGTGATGAGCATTGGAATATAAAGATTTTAGCATCTTAAAACTTTTGAGTTTTGGGTTTTTCGAGATGTTCAATCCATACAATCATTCCAAACATTTCTATATTTTTTTCGTATTCAAAAGACCTAAGAGTTCTGATAAAAATTCAATTTCAAAATTAAAATTTCCATTAAGAGAAAATAAAAATACAAAAACATCCGTATCGTTGAAGAAAATTGAAAAATCTAGGGGGACTCGTTTTTTCTTTTATTTTTTCCGCAATTAACATTTCTTTTCTGTAAACGATGTTTAATCATCATTTTTCCTGACAATAACGTGAAGATTTTCATTTAAATCATGTCATTTGTTTGCTATTTTAATGAAGACGCCCTCATAAAGACCATTCCAAAGACGTTTATTTTATTCTAAGAAGTTTTTTTTTTTTTTTAAATAATGCACCTTACTCCAATTATCTAAATAATTCCCAAGTGATTTACTTGCATAACGCTCTTAGCAGTCATTAGTACATGCATAGGAAAATATATTTTGCTTTCTATCTATTATTTAATAAGAATGTTTATATATATATCATTATTTCTATGACCCCATTATTACAAAAAAATCCAATTATATATACCTCCGGGCACTTCTCATTAAATCCTTTGTTAATCGATGTTATTCACACTTGAAATCTAGCCGGGAATCAGCTAGCACCTGTATTCAGTTTTAAATAACCGGAGTATTTCCTAAAGATAGTTACATTCGGCCCTTTATTATTCTCTGATTTCATCTCCAAAAGTGCAAAATCCAAACATTTACAAAAAGATGAAAAAGAGATTTCATACTTCTCGTCATGCTACCTACAAAATGTTGCTCCAAAGACCCATATTGTCCTATCTTAGGAGGCAGTGTTCCTGTAACCATAGCATTATGCTCCTTAACTCAGTTTTCTCCCTACTGAGGGAAATTAGGATATGCGCGAGAGTATTTAGGCCCATCAAAAAAATATGTAAAAATGCCTATGTCCTCCAGCTATCTCTAGGTGCTTATTTGAAGGTCATTTGAAACTTTAATATACTCATATGCAGCTCATTACGAATTACCACAAAAAGGCTCACGGTCAGTGTATGGAAAGGTTCCATCCTTTTGCTAATTAATCGACTTCTTCGTTTCCCTTTTAAACTTCTTTAACCTAACTTCCAGCCTAGCCGTAATTTATTGTGATGTTCCTCAAAGACTGTATTTCCATTTGGTTTTTTTGATTTGACTTAGCTGTCATTCCTGTAGTGTGGTCTTACTTCAGTGATCATAACTGTTTTCCTACTCTTTACTCCATTGCTCCGAGCATCCTTCATTGCGAACGATCATTCAGTAAGTAAAGGGTCAAATAGTAGTTATAGTTTAAATGTGGTGTATTAAATAGATCTAACAATTTAACTATTATTCATTATGCTCTAATAATAATGTTTATTGCAATTATCCAGTTATCTCACCTCTGTATTGGTTCTCTTTACATTTTACTTTTGTCGGCAGTAAAAGATTCTTTAAAAAATAAACATGTAATTGTGGCCAGTCAGTGAAATATTATTCGTTTAATATATATATTTGTATGATGAGTAACTCCTTAGTAAATTATTTACTCATGAATATAAGCGACAGTAGACAGAATGACAGAAGGCGGTTGCAATAGAAGCTCTTGATGTTTACTTTTTGAATTGTTCTTGTGCTATTCTTCTTGTGGACTGCTTACTATTATATGATAACTGCGAGCTATTTATATAAACGAATAGTTGCTGCTTCCTTCAGTTTTCAGTCAAGGGAAAGCTGCTAGTAAAGGCAGGGAAGAACGTCTGTTATTGGCATAGCGAGTGAGAACGTATGAAATTTTGTCAAGACACCTTGTTTGCAGAAAAGCAAAATAGGCGGCTATGTTTTTTTTTAAAGAAAATTGCAAAACCCTTAAAACTATTCTGTAAAATACTCTCACGAATTAAACAGGCACTATAGGGTCATCGTGTGGTATCCAAAGGTAAAATAAAATTGAATGTTCCCCTGGGGTATAATTTTTGAATTATATAATCTCAAGGAATCTAGAAATTTCACTTTCAAATCCGGCGCGTATTTCAAAAGATTATTCCGGTAAGAACTTAGAAATTTATGCAAGAGGATAATCTTGAATAAACATAATTTCCTTCTTGTTAATTTAGTAGATGAAAATAATTGTACATTGCTTGACTGACGAAAAGATTATTAAATGCGTACAATGTTCTAAAAATCTCTGCACTTGTTCCACTAACAGCCTCCTTAGTTAAAGCCTTTCCATAACTAATTGTTTTTCTGAACACTCTATCACACTCACACATACACTCTCTCTCTCTCTCTTACACTCTCTATAAATAGAACATTCAGTTGGTAAATTAATGTATGTGTAGCTAATTGGGAGAATTATTTAAGGAAGGTAACTTGGTTCTTGTTAGGCGCTATTACAGATTTTAAATAAACTTTGTGAACCGTCACAGATATTTCAGTATTCCTTAGAAGAAAAAACTAGTTCCCCAAATTATTATTTTAAACCAAAAGTACCTATTGAAAAATCGAAAATATCTTATTTCTCTGAAAAATTTGTAGACGCTTAAAATTATACATAATTTACCCATTGGTATAATTGGGATTATAAATCATAATATGTGAGACAGCATATGGCATGGATGGATATGGCTACAATTTGGCATGTTTAGAGATGGTCCCACTCATTTGGTAATGTCAGTAAGATTTATTGGCCAATCATATATGTCCGTCTCAGTAACATAGATAAATCTAAACTTTACACCTTACCAGTATATAAAGTACAAAATTAATTAATTTTAATTTATTGTAAGCGGAACAATCATTTCAAATAATATTGTTGACCTATCTTCAAAACCATGCCATTTGCATAATCTTTTTTTTAAATTTCTCTTACTCATGTAAGAGGAAATATTAGGAAAAATTATATCAAGAATGAATGTTAGCTTTTTGGTGAACTGCTAATTATAACTTTATTTTAGAAAAAAAGTTAACCTATAACAAACTTGTTTTTTAATATTATATTAAATAATAAAGTAAATTGAATCAGTCTGTTCATTCATAATCTTCAAAAATCCTTAATTAAAGAACACTTTTAGAAGAGGTTTATTTTACTAAAAACTTTTAAGTCTTCTAAGGGCCTTTAATTTCCCAAAGGCTTGAATTTCTCTCTCTCAGCCATTACCCATGTTGATAAACAAACTGTGCTAATAATTAACAATAAGAAACCATATAATCTCAGATGTTTTTCCCCTATCAGCATGCTTTTTAATTTTAAGATGATTAATTATTGGTGGAATTATTGTGTTCAAATTTTTTTTTTTTTTAATTTAGTATTAAAATAAAAGTAATTTCTACTAATATTAAGTTTATTAGTTGATTTATTATAATAGTAAAATTTAATAAATAAGTATTTATTTAATATTACAAAATTTTTGCTCCAGATCAAGTTTTTAATTGAGTTCTCGGTAGATTTACATATTTTTGAGTCGAATAAGTGAGTGGCTAATGTTCTAAAGTCAGATTTTCTATAAACTTAGTATACTATCTACATATAAATATAAATATCACTTTAATTTGTAACATTTTTCCGAGCAAGTTTTTTTTTTGCGGACTTTTAAGGTGACAGTAGCATTATGCTTTCATCTAAAGTGCCACTGGCATAAGATATAATATTGTAACGCAGCTACTGGTGCCATCTAGGATAGAAAGTAGGTACATCAAGTTCTCCTAGTGGCTGCTAGGAAGCGCTGGCGGCGCGCTTTAACTCTTTGTAGAAGAATCGAGAAAGTTCCAGACCATTATCCACCGGTATAAATAGTGGGACCACAGTCAGTCTGGGATAGTTTTCGAGGTTACAAACTAAGTGAACGTTTGTGCAAAGTGTATAAATAGTGAACAAAGTAAACTTTTGTGGTTTAAACTGTGAATTAATTATTATTAAGTGTTGTATTTTGTAATTTATTGTGTATAACAATAAATTGGTGTTTTCTTTATTGAAGTTTAGAGTATTTTATCTATACGAACTCACTTAAAACTAGTTACAGTAGCTAGTTTAGAAGGAAAAACGTTACAATATATTTGTACCACATATATAATATTAATATTCATTAAAAGCATTAATAGAATATCAAATTTGTAAAAGGAAATCCGGTAACCAGAAGTATTTTATAGAATAGGTTTTGAGATTTTTTGAAATTTTCTCCATAGGTTATAATGATTTTCTTTAAACATGGAATGCTCACTGATCAGATAGAAACCGATCACTTTTATTTGCAAAATTAAAAAAAAAAAAATGATTGTAGAGGTGCTTTGGGGGTCACTCAGTTACGTTTAAATTTAAACTGAAGGTTCATTGTTAAATCAACATCCACAATGTGTTAGGTATATTAGAATAGAACACAGTTTTTAATTAACGTTTACTATATTACAGATTGTTCGAAATAAAAGAATACAAATCCTTCAGAATACAGTAATCTTTTTGCTTTAAACAGCTTGATAAAACAGATAAACGAAATACACAACAGAATTACACATTAGTTCATACTACAGTAAAAACAGTACAGTACCCCAAGCTAGAGTTCCATGAACCATACTTTTACCTTCCTCGATTTACTTTTATCGATTAGTTCGATAAATCAACCAATTATCCAACATTCATGGTCTTGCGACAGAGGTAGCCCACAATGTCCACTCAGATTATACCAGATTTTTTTAAAATTTTATTTCATTTTTTATCAGGCCTTATCCACCCTCCAACATAAGTGTACCGACAACTTTTCTTAGAGAAAATTGCCTCAGATCCCTTTAGCAAAAATAATTTTAAAATATTCGATGTTTGAAAAAAAAAATCGTTCGAACATTTTCGAGTTACGAAACACTGAAAAACCCATTCAGAAGAGTCTGCATTTTTGGCTGATTTATTTTGACCGAAACATTGGTGTTTACACCAATTTCCTGAGCTTCGTGTAATTCTTCGTTTTAGAAATTTATTTTGTTCATAACTTGCAGAACAATTGCTAAAATTTTGCAGATACGTGTATCTGATGATAATCCTTTAAAAGAAAGTATTATGATCGCGTCAAATTGTTGAATTACTGTGTTGAATGCAAAGGAAGAAAAGAAAGAAAGAAAGAAAAACCGTTACATTATTTCTGGAGAAAATATCATTTTTGTACCGTGTTAAATGCCTGATATATTGTAGCTGACAGTACAGTATGCTTTAGATACTGTCCTACATCAACAAAAACTGATAACAAACACAGTGCTGGACTTATGGAAATAAGTAGTGGGGCAGGTCCTTTGCCCAAGCCACTCCATTGTGAAGGATATAACTCGTCACTTTGTTATTCAACAGTTGGTTAATTTTCATTAAAACTCTCTGAAATAGAAACTTTTCAATTAAAATACTTCAATAACCGAAAAATAATAATACCATAGATATGCAAATGTTCTACTTAGACTTCTATCTAGTTCTCAAGATCAATTTCTTCCAGTTCATTTATTCTTAGGCTCCAGTTAATGTAGTAAATATTGAAATGAATCTTATCTAGTTTTGGTTTTTTAATCTTTTTGAATTAAGGAAAAAATATATTTCTTTTATTACACAAGCAAATTTATTCAAGAAATTCTTCCTTCTTTATTACCCCACTCCTTTCTTATACGTCATTTTTTTTGACATATTAGATTAGATTGACAATAAGGGAGAAGAGTCTCATTCCATCGCGACCTATACTAAGTGGTCTTTTGTGGATCCTCTGTGGTTATAGCACATTCCTCAGCTTCGCCCTCTTGATCAGGCCTGGCTCGTCATGAAGTTCCTGGCATCTGGATTACTTATTCCCATTTAAAGAAACCTTGTCCTCCTCAGTCAGGCCGGCACACATACAGAAAATGTATAGCGGGGATTCTTCCTCAACCTTGCAGAAACGACATAGCGCGTTGTCTGCAAGTACTTAGTGCAAGTGCCTATTCAGCCTACAATGCTCCGTTAATAGACCCATTATTAACCTTGTATCCCTTTGGCCCTGGTTCAGTAGGTCCCTAGTAAATTTGTTTTGACATATTATTCTGCTGCTGTGCTGTATTAGTATAATAATATAATAATAATAATAATAATATCTTTATTTGTCTTTGGGGATTACCCCCGTACAAATGGAGTTGTCTCCATACTTACATTACAATGTTTTACATATTGAAAGTACATAAGAAAAATAATTTTACTAACATTGCTTCTGCAAAACTAAATTAATAAACAATTTTTCTTTTCTTGAGAGAAACAAAGAAAACAATTTTTCTTTAAAAAAATAAAATAATAATAATAATAATAATAATAATAACTAATAGAAATAAGATACAGAAATAAATTTTAATTTTTAAACAAAATTTCATGGCTTCTGGCATTAATTGCCACAAAATAGCTACAAAAAAGGTACATAATCAGTAAACATATTGTCATACTAAAATAATCAACTGTAATGTTGTCTGAAAGTAATGAATTGTGAAAACTAATTAGTACATTCGAAGAGAACGTGATTAGAAAAGTTCCATATTTTGATGGGGATAAAAGAATACAAAAACAATAACGGTATTTTATATGTATGTTTAAAATAAAAAATAAATAAACTTACTTACTTATTTAGTTTTATATGAATGCACCTAATAAATGGGCAAATAAGAGATTAAACAGCAAGAATGCAAACCAATTTATTCTTTAATTATAAACGCCCTGTTCTCAAACAATTTATTATAAAGTAATACAAGTTTTTAAGATGGTTTTTGTATTATTATTAAATAAAGAAATTAGTTAAAATTGCCTATTTTCAGGTAAATCTTTGTAGTAAACATTAGGTATTTTATCAAGCCCCGGTGCTTTTTTCAGGTTTTAATTTACTAAGAGATGATTGTAGTTCATTAAGTGTCACATGCGAATCTAAAACAGGGTGTGATGGAGATCAGAAGTACACCTGGTTTCACTAAGACCAAAGATGATTTTTTGAGAAAGTTTAGAGCTGTGGAGATTGAAATTAGCGATACCATTGATGTTCCAAAATAGTATGTTACACAGTAGAATCTCCATTACATCTGGTTTCCCTTTACTATTCTTTTTGAGACTTATTAATTGCTAGCTCTTATTCTCCTTTAACCTCTTACTTTCTCTTGTTTTTGGTGCTCTCGTACTCCTAGTGGCTTTGCTTGAAAATGTTCTTCCAATCTGTTTGATAGGTTTTACAGTTTTCTCAACTTCAGCTTCGAGTTCCGAAGAATCAGTGTGGTATGTTACTAATTGTGTTAAAGAATTCATGTCCTTTATCATTCTACCACGAAGATCATCTTTTTTAACAAATATTTTACCATTTTTAATCCAGACAAACTTAAAATGACCATTCTTCTGCAGTTCCTTGGCTGAATTAAAAATTTGTCGATTCACATTATTCAAAACCTCATTGATATATACTCGTTTATTTTTATCTTCTTGGTTTTCACTAATGTTCAGGTTAAACAAATCAGTAGATTCTTTATTTTCCTTAGCTTTTTTGAGGAAGTCAATTTTACAATCAATCGTAGGAATCGAATGCGAATAATATTACTCGGAAATGTGTCTCTGTTATAGATCCTGTAAAAGTTATCCAAGTCTTTCAAAGTTAAATTACGGATTAAACAATCAAATAACTTAGCACAAATTTTTTCGATAATTTCGTTTTGATTGTATTCTACACAGACAATATTAACACATTTCTTGATATTAATAATAGGTCAGTGTATCTACCATAATTTCAGCTTTATTTAATTTTTCCTTTGTTGAAATATTTTCGTTTTTTAAAACTTCTATTTGCTGTTTTAAGGACATTAAAGCTTGAGATTTCATTTTGACAGACATCGACTTTAGCTATTAATTCATTTGACTTAGTTTTAGTTGGCCCAAATCTTTGGAAATTTGTGCATTAGATTGTAAGATTTTATCAAGTTTAACATCTAGAGAGCATGTTTCCTTTTGCAAATTCATTTCGGAACAATAAACAGACTTTCTTAAAATATTATCAAACAAAATTATATATGTAAAAAGCGATATAGAGAGAATAAACAGATGTACTCATAAAATCAGTGAACGGTCAACAACAGCAAGTAGTGGTCGTGGTGCGATAAAGAGAGAAGATGTCCTCCCACTCCTAATATTACTCCTACTTCTATCATTCAATATCTCCTCCCACAACACTAACGCAGACTCACGTACCAGTCTTATCAACAAAATATAAACTTTGTTCCACTAAAGTTTAAGAAAAATGAATAAAATTATTTATTTATTTTAAACAATTCAAGAAAATCGGCTCGATAGAATTTTCCAAAAATTTACTCACACAAAGAAATCACTATAAAGTAAAACCACACCAATTTTCACGTCCAAATTCGCTCTTAAAACTATCAACGTCACTACACACAAGCACAGATCAACTATGTCTACTCTCTTCGAATGCTAAGAGACAACTCTGATGTATTAGTATTGATGGATAAAATTTAAGTATTGACGATTTTTTTTTTATTCTATATTGAGACCACCATCACAAAATCAATCAGTTTAAAACTGATGAAGAGAATCATCCTCCCAAGTCTGCTGCCTTCTCTTTCACCTGAGATACTGATATGGAACTAAATTAAATTTGAAATCCTGTGTCTTTTTTTAATTAGACTCAAATTAATGTACTCAAGAAATAATTACTCTCCTTTTTATTAGCACGACGAAATCAATATCTATATTTTGTGCGTCGTAGCATGCTTCATTTTGTTTTTGTTCTGATCAGTTTCGGATTCTCAACCATCGTCAGAGTAAGGCTACCAATCAATTCGTTAGAGGGTTACTTCAACTTTAATGTTTCTATCATGTACCACACTGGGTGATTGCAATGTTGATTTCATTTCTACATAATATTCATCAGCACTGGAGATTAGCTCAGTGATAGCGTGCTACATCAGCAACGCGGAAGGATGTAGGACTGGATGTAACTGGGAGGTCCTCAGTTAGAGTCCTACGTACAACTGCTAAATTTAATATTTGTTTAAAAAATGTTAATGGTAAAGTAGGTGCTTCCGGCCCCCATCCATGATACCCAATTTGGCGTTAAGCCCGCCTGAATAAATAGGCATTATATTCATTCTTTCGTTCATTTTCTTATCCCGTTACGAATTGTGTCGAAAACTGGAAGAGCTTTCTTCTTTGAAAGATGCACTTCTAGTCTGGATACCAGGTCATATGGAATTTTCAGAAATGAGAAGGTAGATAGATTTGCCAAATTAGGTGCCTCTTTTGCTTTCATTGGTACCGTACCTTTTGTTGGAATGTCTTTAGACACATGTCTGTCAAGCAAGCTTCCAATCATGGATATTTTTACAGCGTTCATCCTTATGAATGAGCTCAGTGGGTTGCCGGCAGTCTAAGAAACTCATTGGACGTCCGGGTATGGCGATTAGTGAGTTGTTGCTGTGTCTTTTCCGGATCTGTGCCAAGCATCTGGTTGGATCCCTTAATGGCATTGTTATTTAAGGAGACAGCTCTTCTAATAGGACTAATGCTAGATCCCTTTTGCAGATTTTGTGAGATAGAGGAAGAAATATCCATCCATATTATGACAGATTGCTTGGGTTGTGAGGAAATTAGGTTCAGGACCTTCGGAACAGATGTCTTTGGATCAGCTAGGCTATTTCCATTTAAGGTTATAGTGCGATTTATTCGGACTGCGGTGAATCTTAGATGGGTTAGACGCTGAATTTTTGTTTTAGACCCAGTTTGCTGTTATTTTTCTTTGGGATAGCTATGTGAAGCAAGTGGGGCTTTGGATAAGTGGGTTTGGTTCCTTCCCACAGACGAATAATAATAAGAATATCCATTCTATCCAATACTTCATATGATCTTACCTATATTTGCAAAACTTAACTATCTCCTTATTTCTGCATTAGGGAAGAAGTCATTCTCTCAATCGATGAGGATAACAGGACTTCAGCATAAAAACCTACCTTTCTTTTTCAAGTCTAAATCCAAGTACAGATTGATGTTTTGATTTGCATTTTTTGCTTGCTAGATATATTCGTAAAAGTCCACAACTAATTTGGATATTTATAATATTTCTGAATGTAAATGGAAATAAATATAAGTTAACAAAATGGAAATATAATTTATAACAATTGAAATTATATCTTATCAATTTTATATAAATTTAAGAGAATAATCTCCATAAAATTTAATTAGTTACAGACATACAAAAGCAGAGAAAAATGGTCGATAAAGGTTATTATATTACTCATTCAACTTCGAATAAGTTCATGAAATCTATATAAAGCTACAATGTAGAAATATCTCTCCCCCACCCATTCTTTCTCTCTCTCTCTCTAACCCCAGCCAAGTTATCCTGGCCGTAGAGAGAAGATATATTTCTTAGAAAGCAATAAAATGCCAACTGAATTGCACACTGCTTGTAGTATATGTATGGTCATCACTTGCACACACAAAGACCCACTAGTTCAACATAGTTCACCCAAACATACACTTTTACACCCATAACAAAAGTTAACATCCTTGTTTCGTTTCTATCTTACTCCCCATACTTCACTAGTGTACCCATAAAAAGCACTACTCTGTTCTTTTGTTTTCTCTTTTTTAATTTGTTTATATATTGAAATATAATATTTTTAATTCAATATTTTTTTTATTTTTAACAAAACTATTTTGTGTATAGAAAATAACTTCTATAATTTCTGTTCCTGAATACCCCTGTTTCTTCCCCTTTTCTTCCACCTCTACAATTTGGTTGTTTGTTGTTTTCTTTTTTAATTTAAGGCGCATTAACATCTATGGTCATTAGCGCCCGGATACTTTTCAATGCATTTCAGGCCTTATGGACAGTGATCTCCCGTTATAGGCAACACCTCCACTACCAGACAGCGAGCTGTTAGCGGCTCCTAGAAAGGCATGATAGAGAAAAGCACTAATAGTTATTCATAAATTGTAATAGTCTATAGTGCAATGCATGTACATTATGCAGGTTTAGTAAAATACTTTATTTGGTCACTTGAAGTTTATGCCCTATGTTGATCTAATCAACTTTGTATGAACTAATGAACTTTTCCTTTTATTCGACTACTTAGCAGCTCATCTGTGCGGTATCATGTGAAATACCAAGCTAACCCATAGACCTTTACAGTCCTTAAAGGACTTAAACTTCTTCTACAATGTTGGACCGCTCAGCTCTGTCCTCCGCCTTTAACCATCAGCGCCTTACATGCAAGATACTTAAGTCATTCTTCACGATGTCTAGCCACCTTATACGCGGCTTTCCTCGAAGACGAGGCTCGTTTAGCAGTCCACTCTTTATCCATGCGTTGATCATGGCATTACCAAAGTAATCATTATTTAGGCTAAAAGATATGGATGATAAAAACATTTCCCGCAATCTTTCTCGTTCCCGAACCAGGCTAAACATCTTCCGCAATATCTTTCCTAAGTAAGCATCTTCTCTTCTATGGTAAGCCCTACGATGTTACAAAACAGCTTGACCATTCTTTTTTCTTCTTTTCATCGATGTTACAGTTCAGTACTTTCTTTCATCACGGTCAATTTGTTACCTTTCTGTATTTTCATTTCTATCTTCTTCAGATTATCCTCAGTGATCTCAATCGTTGTCTTCCTCGTCTTCTAATAATTTCCAGTTTGCTATCTTCTTTTTTTTTTTAGTGACCCAGATTCCACCTTTACTGGATATGTCAGCTCTAACAGCGGGTCTCTATACACATAGTCTACCATATACATCATTTCTACGCATACAAATTTACTTTACGAACAGCTGCATAAATTGTTAAAATACGAATAACACAAATAAGCTACAGTAGAGCAATTTTGTTTTTTTTTTACGATGGGATGATATTGCACTAAGACCTTAAAAGATCTATTATGCCTCCAACAAGTGCCACGATAAAGATACTTTCAGCCTAAAGCATTCTTTAGACGGTTTTTTTCTCTAAGGCATTTCAAGATCTAGAACAGGTTCTAGGAAGGATATCTATTACTCGACAGAGACCTACACTTCTAGAAGGTTCTCTGAATATTAGAGTTACATCCGTTAGAAGGGGAATTTAAAATCTTCTCTAATTCCCCACACAATCTGCAGGTGTTACTGCATTATAGCCGCTCTATTACTAGTTTCTTGGTTCTCAAATGCCCCTCGAGAAAAACCTGAGGCATATTTAGAAGCATATTTTGCTCTTGTTGATGCCAACTCAGACAAAAGTATTAGCTAGCCTATTGTAGAGCTTCTAAGCAAGGAACTATTTGGTTTTGTAGTACCTCAGCTCTAAATCAGCCAGCGTTTATTCAACATCGCGAATAAAAGTGAAGAGCTCTAATTAAATAGCGGAACTTGGTTGCAAAAGTTAGAAAGTTAGCGATGTAAAATGCGGCATTTTTTTTTTTATTGCATTGAAATGTCCGTCAAGATATATAAAACAGTTAGAATTTAATAAATTAATGAAATCACTCATGATTTCATGAGAAGTGTCACTTGCCAAATATTCAAGACAGATTATTTTTTTTATACCAATCCTACTTTGTAAAGTGTTACAAATCAATAATAAAGTATGAATCACTTTTAGTAGAACAGCTGTGACTCACTCTAGTGAATATTGAACTGAATTAAAATTGAAATGATAGATGAAACTAACAGCTGATAGTTTAATAATACTATAGGAAATAGTAAAACAATTAAGTATGAGATAGAAATTCAATTGTTCGTTATATTGTAGAGTTGTGTTAGAGTGTCAGCATTGTGAAAGAACTATAACACGTAGTTAGCTGATGGTTGAGCATTGTAACAAAAGGCCAACTGAAAGGGAAACTCGGTTTGACCACAACCTAAAACTGGGACTCACTTATTATCTGTGATCCTATTGGCTTGTCACTTGTTATTAAAGGTAAAGCTTTTAATCTAGTTCATATTTCCTCCCATACTCGTCTGTCTTAACTTCCTGAGTTATTACACAATTTCGGAATAATACTTTAATTTTATCGGATTGTAAAATATAAAAATATGTCCGCTATTGTTACACAAAATTTCTTATAATACAAAAAAGATATCATCAATTTCTACAGTTAAATATTTTTGTATTTATGTTCAAAATAATAGCCAACGTTGTTTTTCAACATTGTCGCCAATGAGTGAATTAGATTTCGGATGTCAGATCAATAAAAATTCCATAAAAGCATTTTTGACTAATTTACTGACTAATTTTTCCTCGTAGGAAATGATCCCTACGCGCTAAACAGATGAAAGTCCGCTGGAGACAAATCTAGGTAGTGTGGAAGATGAGGCAGAATTTCATGGCCGAACGCATTTAAATTTTGGAGAGACAGACATGATAACGGAAGTCTTGGTTTCCATGTAGCATCCGTCGTTTGATTCTTTTTTTTCTGATGACAGTTATCGTTTATTTTTAACAAGATCGTAATAAAAGTGGCAGTTTCATGACTCTTGTAATAGTCTGAGTTCGCCCGAAGAATTTTAGTAATTATACCAGCCATTGATGACCATTGGGTTATCAACGCTCTCTGAGTATATGGAAGTGGTTTAGGCATGTGACAGAGTGCTTCATTTAAATCTAAACATTATGCCGATCAACGCCGTTATCATATCTCATCCATTTTTACTTTCTCTCACTCCTAAATAACAGGAAATATTAAGATCGTGCCCAATTTTCGTAATTAAATTTTTACCATAAAATGAAAAATCGCAGAATGATCAAACTTGACATTCCTTTTGGTATAACCATCGCATCAAATATTAAGATTTTAAACACAGTAGGTCAATCAAACTTGCGATTTTAACGAAAGTTTTTTCATTTTATGCGATTTCCTCCACAAAAAAATACTCCAACGAAAATTTGTTTCTGTGAGAGGGCGTTAACTCGCTCTAAACTTCCGCTACAATACAGTGTACCGTTTTTAAACACCATTATAATGATACAATAAGTAAAGTAATGCCTATTTTTTTTCAGGCGAGCTTAACTCCAGCTACCAAATTAGGTGTCATGGACGGGGGCGGAAGCACCTACTTTACTATTAACATTTTTTAAACAAATATAAAACTTAGCAGTTATACGCTGGACTCGAACTGGGGTCCTCCCACTTACAAGCTCATAACCACTACACCAACATCCCCCCTTAATGATACAATAACTGCATTGCTGAAATTTGAGTTTAATGGAAGTCGGTTTAATTCCTTTCATTTTTACTGAAAATTTAAAATGAATAAATTTCAGTTTAGAATTTAGAAACTTCTAAAACTTTTTAGAAGTAAATCCAAGCAAAATTAATCGTTTCAAATATAGTAGAATCTACTAAAAGTGAATTTATCTGTTCGAATTTCTAAAGAAAGTTCTAGACTATTCTTAAAATGGTATCGAAAGCTAAGCAAACACTGTGAGTTAGTCATAAATCACTTTTGTAAAGTGTTTTAGAATAAATTTGTCAAAATTGAAAAATCTATCTTTTGTTTGTATTATAAAACGATGTTGTTTTTTTTTTAATAAAAGTGATTTATATGTGAATCTGTGTTTATACATTACATTGTTCTATATTTCAAATCAATTATTGAACCTTTAATAATTAATCTAATTTAAAAATCAGTAAATTTTCATAACAATATTAAATATTTAATATAAGAATAAACACCTGCGGTTTTATAAATTGTTTATATCCAAACTTTATGTTTTTTGATATAGGCTGATTTTACTTTGTATTTAGAAAAATTCTAGATGATATAATCCAAATTTTTCAGCCTTCATTTATTTCATGTTTCCAGATTCACATTTTCTTACCAGCCAACAAATTTAGGACAAAATTCTACGTTTCAGCAATCTGCTTGCCATTTTCAAGAGTAATTCTATAACAAAAAACCAAAAAGAACATATTTTTTGTTGGAGTACACAACATTTTTTACACATTAAAAAGTAATGACGAGTTAGCCATGGTGGAGTTTCGAAACTAGTGGTAGAATGTAGGAGAAGGCTTAATGCTTTGGCTTGGAGGGGTAAGGTGCGTCTCTATTGGATACCCGGACATGCGGGAATAGAGGGCAATGAGAGGGCGGATCACTTGACTAGGGAGGGATCATCATTACCATTTTGTGGTCCTGAATCAGCCTTTGCCGTCACAAAGAAGTTTTGCCACAAGCAGATTAGATTTTGGGAGATGAGAGTCTTGGAGAAACGCTGGGGGACACGCAGGGGTGCCTCCAAGCTAAAAGATTTATAAAAGTAAGTAAGCAGGGAATTTCGGAGTATCTCCTGTCCCTCAGTAGGACAGGTCTGAGGTTCTTGGTGGGGGTAGTGACTGGACACACTTGGGTGTCTAGTCACTTGTTTAACATAGGGAGGACGTCTAGTCCCATTTGTCAGAACTGCGACGACGGAGTCAGGGAAACGGTGTGCCACTATTTAAGTCAGTGTCCCCGTTTCGCATATTTGGGAGGGCACCACTCTCGCAGGATTGCCTGGGTGAGTTGAATAAAAACCAAGTTTTCGTTAATATTAGTGCCTATTACTTTTTATATTAAGCTTGTCTTATTGCTATAAATGAGTAGGAGATTTTTCCTTTATCGTTCTTTAGTTTTATTTTTATTTTTTATTTGATTTTTTTATAAATGAATGCTATTAGTTTGTATGAAGTAGACTGTATATTTTTTTTTTATATGGCAAATATCGAAATTTAAGAAAGATTTTGAAAATTGTTGTTACCTTTCCCCACATGGATGCATCCTTTTACTTATATATTTTTTCTTTAAAATGGCAAGACCTATTTGTGATAAAATCTTAGATACTATTAGAAATAATTTATGTATTTATCAATGAGCTAAATTATTGGGAAGATTTTGTTTGGTAATATTACTTACTGAAAAAAGAGTTGGCACATTGTGTGTGTTTTCTTGGCTCAACTAGTTGATGGTTAAATGGATAGTTACTCTTAACTGCCGGTCCATTCAAGAGCAGCTTTCAAAATTTTTAATCGCCGATAGCAACAGAGAGTAGCTCTCGAGAGTTTATGTAGGAGGGCACTCTCAGCGTGATGTCCACTAGACAACCTTGAGAGTATCTGCGTAAATTGAAACATGGAAATTTTGAAGTACGGACATGGATATGGAAAAGCTTGCAGCCGCTATTGTAATGGCATTAAATAGGAAAGACAAACGGAAAATAACTCAAAGAAGTTGTTGGGTTAAACCATGGGTTCAGCGGAGATCTACATTGGGTGCATGTTGGATGCTTACAAGAGAATTGCAAATGGAAGCAAATACTCGATAAATTTCATAATTATGCCCGAATGAGTGCAGTAGAGTTTCAACAAATAATCGAGTGCATTGGACAAGTAGTTGAAAAAAGGATACTAAAATGCGAGAGGCTATATCTGTCTATGAGCGCGTAATGGTCACATTACGATTTTTCGCATCAGGTTCGTGTATTTAATATGATAGTGTGTATTAATCTTTTTATTACTAGTTTATATAATTAATTTATAAAGGTGATTCGTACAGTATTCTTCAATATTTGTTTAGGATATCTGTTTGCACAATTGGAGGAATCGTCAAGCAAGTAGCACCTAAAGGATACACATATGAAGGTACTTTTTAGCAAACTGCCGGAGAGCACTCTCAGAATTCGAAATTGTTTCGTATTCTGAAAGTTGCCAGCAGAAAGCGGTAATATTCTCTTTCCATTTGCGAGCAACTCCAACATGTTTACTCTCCGGGTATTTATACGCGCTGCTTGATAGTTACTCTCAACACTATGTCCACTAGCGAGAAACGCTCTCGAGTCACCTTCTAAGATTTATTATTTTGTTTGGTTAGAATGCTGCTAGTTGATTGCTTTTAACTTAAGAATCGGTTTTTTCATGTTAATATTTAACACTTAGTGGCTTTAACCGTTAATAGGTGACTTTTTAGTACAAGAATGTCATTTTTATGATTTTATTTAGTTTTGTGGCTTTATCTGCCGATGAAATGTGCTTAGCTTAGGCGAGAAGTTTAACATAATCCTAAACAAAAAAAGGAAAGGACATAGCTAAAAATATTGTAAAAATCATTACTGATACTGAAAATATAACTGGTAAATTAAATATGTCGGAAAATCACAAAATGCTTTAAGAATAGGAACTAATAATATCATTTACAATCATGTTAATAAAATAATAAAAAACACTTACAATGATAATATTAAAGAAAATAATAAAATTCTAAAACAAATTAATACAGATATATTACACAACACTATATACCAAGACCAAAAACACATAAAAAACTTCTCATTAAGGCATATTACGGCATTACAATAATTAAAAAAGATAAAATAAAAAATATGCCTTCATAAATCGTACAGAATTTACAGAAAATTGGAAACAATATTAAATTATAACAAAACATACAAAAAATCTGCAATCTCTAGAAAAAAAGTACAACTCAATTTTTAAACAAACTAGTCAAATATAAATTAATAGAAAGAACAAACATTATAAAAATTAATGGAAATACCCCCCCCCCCCATGCCTGGAATATATCCCCTTTTAAAAGCACACAAAATAGAACATCCATTCAGACCTATTGTAGGAGACAGTACCTGAACTCCATTTTTCATAAACTTGCAAATGAAAATTAAAACACCTCCCTGATTTTAAGTACCGATAACAAATATGAAGTAAAAAAATTCTTTTGAAATCAAATCTATGGTATACAATCTAAAAATAGATAGCCAACAAATAATAGTTAGCTATGATATAATATCACTGTTTCCTAGCATACGACTTCAATTGTTTTAGAAGCTATTAAAAAAAAAAAAAAAAAAAAAAAAAAAAAAAAAAAACTGGAGCAAAATTCAACCACATACTAAATAAAAAGTAAAGTAATATTCTTAGAAGGTCTTAAACGCTTATTTCACATATAATAAACAAATCTATAGGCAAATAGCCGGCCTACCAATGGGCGGCTCTCTCTCCACTTATATTGCCGGAATAAGTATGTACTGTTTTAATAAAAACAAAAATTAAACCAGTACTGCTAACCAAATACATAGACGGTATAAGAAATAACAACCAGATACACACAGAACTCTATTTAAAAGGAGAGCACTTACAGACAATACTTATCCAAAAAATCTCATTAATAAATGTTGGGAAAAGCAAATTGCACTTTTCCATATGGTAAAGTAAAAGAACAAAGCAACCATAAACTAACGCAAAATACAAGAAAAAATAATAATGGTGATCAAACTATATCCATCACAAACAACAACTAATAGCAAACACAGATAACAACAGTTTCCCAAATAAAATCATATAACAAAATTTTATAACACAACCAACTCTACTCCTAAAATAATAAATTAACACAATAGTAATCACAACTCTCAAACCAAACATTACATTTCTTTTCAATAAATTATATGGAAAAACTTACCAACAAAATTAAGCATACCTATTGGAAATATGATATAAATGAAGTAAAATTTGCCAACAAAACAAGAAATAAATTTAGCCAACTACTTACCAAGGCGTAAAGACAGTATTCCCATTTTCAAAAGAAAGGAACTAATTTATTTAATATCTTGCTCATGTAGTATCAAATATTTGGGACATACTAAAAATTATTTTAGAAACGCAAATAAATGCACACAAGAGCACGTTAAAGTAAACGTCATCTACCAGTACAGCTCTCTCAACCCATTATAAATTAACCAAGCATGATCCACATTTTGATAATAGTTAGTAAAAGTGTTGGATTATGAAACAAACTTAAATAAACGCAAATTTTTACCAGCAATATATATATATTTATGCCAACTTAGAAACAGCAATGAACGATAGAAATGTATGTGCACAAATAAAAAAAATATATGAACTTAATAGATCTAATTAAAAAATATTTATAACCCCTTGTTATTTGAAACCTTCCAATTTTCTTTCTCTCCCTCCTATCGCCATCTAAATCGGCGGTTGAATTTTAAATATACGAACAAAAAAAAAAAATTCACCTAGTGACAAACACAATAACTACAATTAGTATCTTAGCCTCCATTTAACCATCAACTAATTGAGCCATCAACAGTCACATAAGAACATAAATAATGTGCCAACTCTTTTTACAGTAAATAATATTACAAAAAAAAAAAATCTTCCCAATAATTTAGCATATTCATAAATATATAAATTATTTCTGATAGTATCTAACATTTTACCTCAAATAGGTCTTGCCACAATAAAGAAAAAGTATGTAAGTAAATCGTGGGAAATGCACATGGGAAGAGGAAACAACAATTTTCAAAATCTTTCTTAAATTTCGATATTTGCCATATAAAAAAAATCTGGTGTGAAACACACACACAACTTTCTCTTACTCCAGTTCTCAAAATTATAATTGACAAATTTATAGTTAGTGTACCAAATTCTAATGAAAGTCGCGAAAGTGAAAACCGTTCCCAGTAAACAACTGGCCGGCTTACTAATTTCCTTGAAACTCGGAATTTGGGTCATATAATAATTTCTAGTTATTTCAATTTGGATGACAGAATTGTATAATCAACTGTGATAGCATTTTAAAGAAAAACATAACCCCCTTCCCCCAAAAGTCCCCTTAAATGAATTTATCAGGGGAAAAGTTTCAAATAAAAGTTGTAGCTCTTTATATGTATAGTTAACAACACTGGTTTAAAGAAAATCGTTGGAGCAATTTTCGAGAAAATACCAGAAAACTGAAAATTATATTTCAGTAAAAACGCACTTCCGGTTATCTATTTTTTTTCAAACTCGGAATTTCAACAACATATTTAATTCTAATTAACATTATTTAGATGACAGAATTGTCTAATATACTGAAACAGCAGTTAAGATGAAACCTAACCCCACCCCTCCCCCAGAAGTGGCCTTAAATGAATTTTCCTGGAGAAATGTTTCAAATAAAAGTTGTAGCTCTTTGTATGTGTAGTTGATATACCAAGTTTAAAGAAAATCTTCGGAGCCATTTTTGAGAAAATTGCAAAAACGTAAAAAAACAACTAGTAAAGTGGTACTTCCGGTTGAGGAATATTGACACATAACGCACCGTCAGATCCCATGGTGATACCTAAACGTAATATCAAGTTTGAACTTTCTACGATTTTCGTTTTTGAGCTATGCTGTTCACATACATACACACACACAGACACACACACACACACACACACACGCCCATTTTCTAAAAACCACTTTTTTGGACTCAGAAGACCTCAAAACGGATATTTCCGGTGAAAACTCGATATCGAAAATTTGACACGATTACAATACTTCCTCTTACTAGGAGTAAGAGAAAGTAAAAATATATACAGTCTACTTCATACAAACTAATAGCATTCATTTAAAAAAAATGAACTAAGAAAAATAAAAATAAAACTAAAGAACATCAAAAGAAAAATCTCCTGCTCATTATAGCAATAAGAAAAACTTAATATAAAAAATAACAGGCGCTAATATTAACGAAAACTTCGTTTTTATCCAAACTGGATTCTTCATGTAATGGCCACTTAATAGATTATAAGATTGATATTAATATATATTTTTGACTTGCCTATTTAGTAATAAATTGTTTTTTTTTATAAACTCGTCATTACTTTTTAATTTGTATAAAATGGGATGTACTCGTACTTCAAAAAAAAAAAAAAAAACTTTTTGGTTTCTTGTTACAGAATCACTATTGAAAATGGCAAGCAGATTGCCGAAACGTAGTGTTTTGTCCTAAATTTCTTGCCAGTAAGAAAATGTGAATCTGGATATATGAAATAATGAAGGCTGAAAAAAAATGGTTTATATCATCAAAAAATTCCACCCAGTATTTTTCTAAAAATTGTTGATTTACATTTAAACTACAAGTATTATAAATTCAAAAAATTCATTTAAAGCTTGAAACATAGAGAACGTATGCAGTGACTTTGAATTTGAAATCTAGAAATGGAATCTTATTCAAAATAAGACAGTAGAGAAGAAGCTAAGATTTTCTTTAAGAAACTTTATCTTCTATAGAAGTTTTAGCATTTATTTTAACAGTAGTTATCATTTCTTCTATAACAATACAAGCAAGTAAAATAAACAAAGATTTGTGATCTAATTTTTACATGAATATGTCAGTCTAGATTTGTATCTAAGTTCTAGTAAAATTTGTATCTAACCTAATATTTCAATGATTATATCAAATAAAGCTTCAGATAAATACATATATCTATATATACTCAATTCTTTTGCTATTTTCCAATGCAAATTCTATTATTTCCTTAAACTTTAAAGAAGTTCAGAATGTAATTCAGTAAAAACTTAATTACAAAACAATTAATCGAAAATTAAAATGGAAACCTAATTGTTTTAAATTAAGCAAGTAATTTTTAGATAATGTAACTTTTAATTCATTCTTGTTACTGAATTAATTGAAAATACTTTGCACTAATTTAAATGGAAAACTTATTTATTTATTTTTTTTTTTTGAAAGTTCAACTAAAATTAATTTTTCTTACTTTATTGAAAACTCTGTGGTTTTTAAACATTTAACAATGAAACTAATTTTATTTTAGAAAAACCTTAATATGGCATATTTAATAAAAAAACAAACAATAAATATACAATTTTTAGTATGTTAATTTAATTATTAAGGTATTATTAATTACATTTTAAAAATTTGAATAGTGCATATATTAATCCGTCAGACATTAATCACAATCATCATTAAAGTTGCCGCCAGGAGTAGGGATAGTAAATTTACCGACTTTTTCATTTACCGGTAATTCGCTAAATGAAAATTAAAATACCGGTTTACCGGTAAATTTCCCGTACATTTTTTTTTTTAGAATAATACATATTTTGTATGTTTTTTTTTTTTTTTGTAATAATACATATATAATTTGTTAGACTAATACATATTTTGCACAATCTTAAGGCATAATATTAGAATCTTGTAATAAATATTTTTATTTAATTATTTTAAACAGTTGTTAGAAGTAAAAAATTTATTTAAGGTTCAAATTTTAATGTTATTTGATAATTTTTTTTTTTTTTTTTTTTGGGCCTTGCGCTGCAGAGGCCATAGCCATAGGGTATAGTAGAGAAAACCATACAAGGGGCAAGGAGATGACCGCCATGGCCAGATTATTTGATAATAAAATTGCATTAATGTCATGTCATAATGTGGTGTATTCAAAATTGCTATTAATTTAAAAATTAAAAAAAATAAGTGAAATATTTACATATTTATAATGGAGTTGTTGAGAAGAGAAATTAGGTTTGATTAAATGAACGAGATATGAAGACACTAATAATAATGTAGTTAAGTTTACACTAACTGTACTGGACTTTATAATGAAAATGATAGAATGAATGGTGAGAGTACAGATTATGGCACAATGCGATGTACAGTTGTATGGTTGTATCTGATAGATTCCTCTAGATCAGGGGTGAGCAACCTTTTCAATCAACTGGCCAATTTCAATTTTAAAATTTTTTGGCGGGCCGCACATAAAGTAACACTTATTAATAATTTACAAAACTTTATTTATAATAAACATTAGAATAAAAAACTATAAAGTTTAAAAAAAAGTAAAGATTTCATATACAAATTTTAATGCAAAATAAAAACAAACAAGAAAAGAACAGAAAAACGAATTTACTTGAAATTTTTAATGAGAAATTTGGCATTGTTTTTGGCAGCCGGAATTGATGAGGTAGCTACACGTACGCAGCTTTCTAATCGTGCATCACTCAGTCTTGATCGGTGGTCATTTTTGATTAATTTCATGGTTGAAAATAATTGTTCGCAAACATACGTACTTCCGAACAGAGACATCATTTGCTTTGCATTTTTCGTCAAAAGTGGAAATTTCTCAGGGCTCACATAAGATTTTTAAAAATTTATAAGATTTATAAAAATTTTTGATGTTTACTGAGAATACATTTTTTAAATCGGTATTGTTCTGCATGTCAAGCACTTCCATTTGAAAGTCTTCGGGAACTTTATCCACATCGATATTAAATGGCGAGGAAAACATTTTCATGAAAACCGCTGTCTTCTCAGCTTTGAACATTTGGAATCGTAATTGAAATTCGTTGATTAAAATGTCTATATATTGTGCGTATTTTTGAGAAGTAGTAACGTTTTCTTTTTCTAAATGTGGAAAGTGAGACACATTATTCTCATAAAAATAAAGAGACATGTAACACATATTAATGTTACTAAACTAAAATGTATAAAAAATGTTTCAAAAAAAGCAATAACCTGACGAAGCCTTAAAAAGAAAAGAAAAAATTCAAAATATAAAACATAAGGTTAGTAATTTTTGGACAAATAAAAAAGAATATTATTATATTATAAATAATAAAAATTTAATAAAAACAGATACAAACTATAATATAAATAAAATAATTGTCTGTATTGTAGTATCCCTCTGAAGACAGCACGTTGAGTGCGGAAACGTAAGGGAACAGAAAACATTGTAATATTTGAATGAAAAAATAAATATAAGAATTTTGGCTGTAAAAAAGGTTCATTTCATAACCACCCAAAGTAAAGAAGAATCTAATATTACTTTTTTGGCAATAATATTGCACTCACGCCTTTCAAGAAACACAAGAATTGCTAAAATTGCTAGTTAACAGCTTACCAGTCTGACTATTGTGTGACAGAAGCAAACACAAACAAGCACAGACGCGGCGCGTTCGTATTGCATGTTTGAACAAGTCGCCGACAAGTGAGTATCTCGTCAAACAAGCACAGACGCGGCGCGATCGTATTGCATGTTTAAACAAGTCGCGGAAAAAGTGAGTAACTCGTCACAAAAAATTGTTTCGGTTTAGTATGTACTACCATTTTATTATAATTAATTTTATAACAATATATTGTTGGGAGAAAGTCGATAAAATAAATTCAATTTTAGAAACGCTTGGCGGGCAGCATAAACATGTTTAACGGGCCGCGTGTTGCTCATCCCTGCTCTAGATAGATTCCCACTGGCTTATATATATATAGGTTCTCCCACTCTAGCCTGCCTACGTCAGAGAGTAGTCTCTGTTAACCAGAGAGGGCCTCTCTTCTCTCTGCTGTGGTTGCATTATCTTTGCGGTATTATTACATATTATTATTTTTAAATATTAAAAAAGGAGATATTTACTTACTCTTTAAGAAATCATTGATTGTAAAGATTTTAAACCTTTAAAAATCTCAAAAAACTGCAGAGCACAAATCACATAATGCTAACTGTAACTAGCGCTTTCTGTACGTTTACAGCGGCTCTCAAACCCATGAAAGTTTAACCTTAAAATTAAACAAAAAAATATCTCACATAAGATTAATAATTAGGTATATTTTTGCTTACACTTATCTGTTTTTTTTTTTTAAATTTTCAATGTTCCTTTAGCCCTTTTAAATATCTATAAACACAATATTTTCTACATCAAAACTTCTAGTATGGATTTTTCATTTACCGAATTACTGGTAAATTTTTTGAAATTTACCGGTAAGTTTACCGAACGTTTTTTTGTGAACTTATCTGTTGACCGGTAAATCGGTAAACCGGTATACAATCCCTAGCCAGGGAGCTGTTGACGAAAATATATATTTCCGATCAAAAAAGATGAAACTTTTGAGAAAAACATGTCTAACATGTCTCTGCTTTATGCAATTTTTCTTTCCTTCATAAATTTCTCTAAAGCATTGAAATTTTAATTCCCTGAAAGCTTAAGCAAAGGAATAAAATGGTTATCCATGTTCCTTCATGATATAAATTGATTCCAATAAGAAGATTTCTCGATTTTATCAAATCTTTCTGGTCCCTAATTCTGTATTTAAAGAACATTTGTTGAACTATTGGCTTATCGTTATACTCATACGATTTTAGTAGAACAATCGTCAGGCTTTGGCTTGTGTTCACCTAGCCTACATCATACAAACTGACTTCAGTTGATCGTGAGACTTGTCACAGACTAAAAATGAATTACGTGACTTGTCCATAATTTATTATTTGTTCGTAATCTAGAGAGCGGATTTACGAAAGCTCCAGATTTGAACAATAATCTCCACACATTTTAGAACCATCATATATCCCACACATTTCATTACCTTTGAAGTCATTCCTTACTAGACATATTCCCATAGAAATCATCAAATTGTCGCTTAAAGTAAGGAGATATAATATATTTTTGAAAAATTTCCTGAAAGCATGGGACATCCTTCCTTTTAACATTTTAACTATATCGTTCATTTTAGAAAGTGATGCAAAGGAATGTTTTTTTTTCAGCCAACATGGAGGGCTATATATTTCAACGATTTAACACAATAATATTAAGAAATTTTTTATTGCGAATCCAAAAGTTTAATAACTGCACAATATTAAATAGTTTCAAATTCTTTTTACAAAATATATACATTAAACATTATTACAAAATTCATCAAAAAAAAAAAAGAAATTGTTTTTAATTATATCATCTCAGGATATAATTAAAATTATATGTAATTTAATTAATAACGTTAAAGTCAGAATTTCTTTTACTATTATTATGAACAAATTACATATTAATTAATGTAATTGTTTTAGCAACATGTAATATTAGCAATGATATTCAAATTAAATTATGTTCTGTTTAATTATGTTTAATGAGAAAATGTTACTAATTACTATTTTTAATTTGCTCGTAACATTTAAAGATAATTTTTTAATTAATCATAAAAGTCTGCCCTTTTCAGTAAAAAAAAAAAAAAAAATTGAACAAATTTAAACAGGACAATTTTGAAAACCTTGGACTTAAAAATTACTGCAGCCTGGCAGCCGCAGGGGATTTTATTTATTATTAGAAATTATTATATTATCAGAATTACGGAAATCACGTTAACTTTAATGAATATGGGCTAAATAAAAAATGAAAAAAACTGGTTGAAAAATTTAACTGAATTTTTCTTTCTCTAATTAGTATTAAGAATTTTCTTCAAACATGAACTGTTTACTTAAACCGTAAATAAATTATAGTAAATAGCTTTGCTTTGTGATAGATCGTTGGACTAGCAATTGAATAGCTTAGCTTTGTGATAGAGCGTTGGACTAGCAATTGAATATCTTAGCTTTGTGATAGAGCGTTGGACTAGCAATTGAATAGCTTAGCTTTGTGATAGCGCGTTGGACTAGCAATTGAATAGCTTAGCTTTGTGATAGAGCGTGGGACTAGCAATTGAATAGCTTAGCTTTGTGATAGAGCGTTGGACTAGCAATTGAATAGCTTAGCTTTGTGATAGAGCGTTGGACTAGCAATTGAATAGCTTAGCTTTGTGATAGAGCGTTGGACTAGCAATTGAATAGCTTAGCTTTGTGATAGCGCGTTGGACTAGCAATGCTGAAGTCCCGGGTTCGAGTCCAACAACCCCTACCCTTACAATTTCTCTTCCTAGAACCCACTACACCTCATTTCCGCAGATGGCAGGTGTAGTGGGAAGGCTACGCGGAGCACAATAATTTCAGATTGTTACGTAATATCCCTTATGGAAAGAAAATAGAACTTATATTCGGCCTTATTTCAGTCTATAAATAACTGAGACGTTGGAGAATCACAATTGTGGATTTTCAAGACATTTTCGCAGCTACATGGTCTAACACCAAAACCTCTTTTCAGCATCGCTGTATAACAATCCCGACCACAAACTAAACAGTCAATTAGAGGAAAGCTTTAAAGTCATAGAGCACCCCCCCCCGGCTTTGAATCTATCTATTCCGAGAAAAAAAATTCAAATAAAAGTGATAGATCCCTCAAAAAAAACCTAGATTCTGTAGGTAAACTCGTAGTTTTATTTAAGCGATTTTAATGACTTAAGAATTTAATGAAATCCAACATTGTTTGTATAGACTTGAAGAAAATTATTGTTTTGTTCATCAAATATCTTGTGAAATCCTTAAAAGTAAGAAATTCACCAGAATAAAAAGAAAACATATATAATGTTAAAGTTTATGCTTAATAAACCTATAAGTTAAATATTACTTTAAACCTTCTTTTTTACAATAATCTAATTTTTTCTTTGAAGTGTAGAACATATATATATATATTCTTTTATTTATTTATTTTTTCTTTTTGCTTTTGTTTCTAGTTACTGAGAAGCATTTTTCTGTTATTAATATTTTTTAGTTTTCTTACTGTAACTTCTATTATTTATTCAATTTTTATTTAATAATTATTTCTTTTTGTTTTACATTTATGATCTTTTTGTAAAAACGATTAATTTTTTTTTATTTTTGTATACGCTTTCTAATCCATTGCCATAGAAAAAGTGTAAATTTTTTAGAACAATAAATAAATAATAAAATAAAATAATAAATTAATCGCATGAGCAATAGAGAGAATATTTTAATGACTTTTCAGAAATTAATATGTATGAAAAATATGGCCGGTTTTTTGTTTATATGGAAATAAAGCTATTTAAAATAAAATAAAAACTGAAAAAAAAATTAGAGCTAGTCACTGAGATATACAACTACGTGTCTTCACACTTCAGTTCTTCAATATAATTTATTTAAATTTCATATATTTACAGTGCTTCAATTTATTTTATAAATTATTCATCGCACATATATTTCAAATAAAATTCCATCGATTTAGTTCATTTTTTTTTTTTGGTAAACATTATTTGTAGCTTTATAAATGCAATTCAGTTCAGCGGTTGATAAAAATTTTATTTAATTCCTTTTTAAAGTAAATATTATCAGGGCTTAAATCTAATTGGTTAACTGTATCTAAGTCATTAACTGTGAGGCGGAATTTCTCCAGCGATTTTTTTTTTTTTTGCCGAAGGCGTTTGCAATTGTCATTAAGTTCCTAAGTACCATCCAAGGCAGTGATGGAAATATCATGCTTCTTATTGCCACCACAGCAGCAGCACCGCTGTTATCATACTTCTTATCATGATTTTCCGCGTACCTACTGTTATTTTGTAGCACAACTGATACGCCCTAAGTGAGGACAGTGTTTGCTATGATTGGATAGTTGGGTGTTCTTATTGGAACGATTTTCAAATGATAAGATTTGCCTCAGGTATACATATTCTTATGCATAACTCTGTATCAGTTTAATTTAAAACAATTCGCTTCTTATCAGTTACTAATGATTTTGAACTCTGCTTTATTTTATGCCTAAATAATGTGAAGATTCGATGTCATACATAAAAGAAAACATGTTACTTCTATAATTGCTAAGTAGCTCCATTTAAATCAGCTCACAAGTTCATTGGGGTGCACGCAGTGCCCGCTCCAGGGGCGGGCAACCCGGACGTTTGTCCAGGGCGCCAAAATTTAGAGGCGCCATTTTGGCAGTAAGTATGAGAAAAATATTGATGAAAATGCTCAATTAATAGAAAATTTCACATATCGATTTTTTAGTTTGCAAACATTTACAGTGATTAGCGTATTTATATGGTTTATGTCTAAAAGCTAAAAATATGGACACTATTATTGAAAAATTAACGCAGAATTTGTAAAGGAGGATGCTTGAACTTGTTTGAACATGCATGCACTACTCTGAACAGAATAGCATCAACACGCAAGCAGAGCGCTGCTTCAGCTTGTGCATAGACTTGCCTAAAAAAATATATATTATTCTTAAGGGGCGGAAATTTGTATTTTTGTCCGGAGCAACGTAACCGCTAGAGCGGGTGCTGGGTGCAGTCAAGAATTTATTACTTGAAATGTTCTTTTGTAAGCAGCTAAAGTTAAAAGGGACGCTATATGATGTTCCCCTTTCATAAGAGTCAATTGAGTGCTTGAATAAGTTTCTGCCGTTCGCTGATTGATCTCGTTACTCTTGCTATTTGCATTTAATTTAAGGTAAACAAAATGAACAATAAATAAAACATTGAAAGCACTACTCACAAGGTTTATGATTTCCGAAGTTCATGATATTTGATTAAAAGGTAAACAATGACCATTAAAATATTGAATTTTGAGCCAACAAAACAAGAATTGTAGAAGTTTTTTTTAACAAAGGATTTCTTTTTCCAAAGATCATCATCTTGCAAGATGATCATGGTCAGGATGATGATGTTCATGGTGACAATGATACATCTGAGAGAAGTTACAGAGATTAGTGTCAACATTTGTGCAACATTTGTCATTGGAGATGAAAAATCGATTCACTACGATAATTCAAACAAAAGAAAATCAGGGGTAAAGCTTGGCTAGTCATTGATATCTGTGCCAAAATGGAATCTTCGTAGAAATAAGGTTTGTTATGTACTTGGTGGGATCAGAAGGTGGCTTGGAGTAGTATGAACTGCTGATATCAAATGAAACCACCCCATCTGTTCCCTATAGACAACTATTCAGCAATTTGAGCTGAGTAATGATAGTAAACGTCCAGAGTAAGCCAAAAAAACAAGATAAAGTGATCTTTCAGCATGACAATGCTTACTAGATTACATAACTGCAAAGGAGGTCAAGAAAAACGCTAGAACAGTTCTGATGGGAGGTATATCACGTCATTATTTACCAGACTTGCTTTATCAGATTTACCATCTGTTTCGATCAATTCAAAATGTCTTCCATCACTGTGGGGAATAAAAAATTGGATTAATCGCTGGATTGCTTTAAAACCACCGGATTTCTTCTATCGCTGAGTCCATTTGTTACTTGAAAGATGGGACTATAGATTATAATTAAATAGCAAAAAATATTTTATTAATTAAACTATTCTTCATTTTTTTTATTCAAACAAAGGTTTTCTATTTAGAAAAAAAAAAGGCTCCTAATAACTACTGGTTAAAGGCAATCTTGGAGCGAAATTACGTATTCACTGGAAAGAATGGACTCCGATTGGGCTCTTTATCTTCATGCAAAACCCCAGCAAGCCAGTATTGCATTGGGACGCGCAACATCAAATGACTCATTAATAAACCTGCAAAGAATGAGGGCCCTACTTTATAGCTCTGGAAACTAAATGAACGTACATAATTTCACTCCAAATTTAGAGAAATAACTAACAACTTAAAGAGAAGTTAGTTCATTCAAAAAAAGAAAAAAAAGTTTATTTTAATTTGTTCCACTATTAATGGAAAATAAGAAGCGGTAAAAGATTAAAAAAAAAAAAAAATGAACAACACAAAAGTGGAATACTGTAAAATTAGGACATGGTTATTTCTAAGTAAAACTTGGAAATCAAATATAGAAACAAAGAAATAGTAAAGTGTACCTTACAAGTGAAAATGAAGACACAGAGAAAAAGAGAGAGTATATTATCTCTCGGTGTTGTGTGATTTGTACCAAAAGAAAGTATAGAAAATAAACATGGAAGATTAAAGTAAGACAAGATACCGGCAAAACTTCAAAACAGAGTGGTTTGTGTTTTTTACAACTACCGTTATGATTAGAAAGTGTTCTTTCTTTGATATCAGTAATATACTAAAGAAAAGGAGAAGATGGTGAGTGTTTACACAAAGAAGAAATCTAAGAATCTTTAAGGGGAAAAAAATAAAGAAAACTTTTGTCTTCAACTTTAACGGGAACTTAAATTATCTTTGTGGGCCTTGAAAGGAAAACTTGGTTATGGCCATCATTTCTTGCCTTCTTTATTTTCATTATCGAGTTTGGGTGTTCACATACTCCCACACACATACAAGGTATTAAAAACAGGAGTAAGAAAGAAAGTGAGTAAGAGGCTTAATGGAAATTCATAAAAAAAATTCCTGCAACAATTGAATATAACAATGACTCCACACTAAAATCAGGGATCAAAGCTTTACTGTTCATCTCTGGATAGAAAAAGTGTCAATTTAATCTCAAGAGATTAAAAAAAAAAAATGATAGTTTTGCTACCTTTCAATTTAATAAATTTTAAGGTTGAATAAATGCTAAAATATATTAATAAAATATAGGAGTGAGTGTTGGTGTAGTGGTTATGAGCATGGACTTGTAAGTGGGAGGATCCCAGTTCGAGTCCAGCGTATAACTGCAAAATTTTATATTGGTTTAAAAAAATGTTATTAGTAAAGTAGGTGCTTCCGCCCTCGTCCACGACACCTAATTTGGTAGTTGGACGTTAAGCCCGCCTGAAAAAATAGGCATTACTTTACTTTACTACTTACTTTTTTATTAATAAAATAAAATATTATAATAGAAGTTCTTAAATTGAACAATTTTACTTGCTTTTATCACTTGTAATTTACATGATTACTCATTAAAATTCCTAATCTAAATGGCAACACCAAGAAACTATTAATGTGAAAAGGTCCGTTGAATAAATTGAAATGAAAACTGCAAACATAAGAATTATAGAGTGAATTTGCAGCTGTTCCGCGTCCTGTAATGAGACATCCTGTCTATAGAATGCTGAACAAAGAATGTACCTTTTTTTTTGCTACTTAATAAAGAGCAGCCAAGAAGAAATTTTTAGTTGGATCAAAAAAAGAACTACTAAAAAGGCAGATAAAATTTAATGAGAAATCATATTTTTTATTTAATTTAAAAAAAAAAGAAGAAAGAAATCTGGTGTGAAACACTCACACAACTATCTCATACTCCAGTTCTCAAAATTATAATTTACAAATTTTCTAGTTTGTTTACCAAATTTAATGAAATTCGTTGAAAACTGAAAAAAACTGTTCAGCAAAAGCGCACTTCCGGTTTACTATATTTCCTTGAAACTCGGAATTTTGGCCATCTATTTATTTCTAATTAATTTTCTTTGGACTGATAGAATTGTATAATAAACTATGATAGCACTTTAGAGACAAACATAACGCCACATCTCCTCCAAAACTGCCCTTAAATGAATTTTTCCAGAGAAATGTTTCAAATAAAAATTGTAGCTCGTTGAATATATAGTTGATATACCAAGTTTGAAGAAAATCGTCGGAGCCATTTTTGATAAAATCGCAAAAACGTAAAAAAAAAAAAAAATAGTAAAGTGATACTTCCAGTTGAGGAATTTTTGACTGATAACGTACTGTCAGATCCCATGGTAATATCTAAACGGATTATCAAGTTTCAACTTTCTACGGTTTCTCGCTTTTGAGCTATGCTGTTCACACACACACACCATTTGCTAAAAACCACTTTTTTGGACTCAGGGAACCACAAAACCGATATTTCCGGTGAAAACTCTAAAATTTGATACGATTACAATACTTCCTCTTTCTAGGGAGTAAGAGAAAGTAATAATAGCGGTAGGTAGGATTTTTTTGTTGTATATCTGTGCAGTAAGCATTTCAACTATAAAGGAAATCAGAAAGGGTTATCGATGAAATCCAATTATATTTAGATTGTTTAACATTGAAGAGTGTTACCATTTAGTGTAACACAATCTTGCGTATCGCGTACTGTCCATAGACCAACAACTTAACAAGTCAGTTCAGTATGTAGGAGGAAGTATTAAGTTCGCCTCAAATTTTCAAAATTGGTTTTCAACCAATTGAAAAATTGAAAAATATGTTTTAAGAACCCCCTAGAACACGAAAGAAAATAAAATGATTTTTCATCGAACAGGTCTTCTTTATTCATACTTCATATTTTATTGCATTTTAATTCAGACTTCTCTATATAGGCCTCGGCCCTGATTACAGTAAATAAAAGATAAATAAAATACTAGGCATGGGAATTAGCTCCTGATAGAGCGCTGGTCTAGCAACGCGAGATAGCACTTTAGAGGACAACCTTACCCCACCCCTTCCCTCAAAAGTGCCCTTAAATGCATTTTCCCGGGTAAATGTTTCAAATAAAAATTGTAGTTCTTTGTATGTGTAATTGATGTAGAATGTTTTAAAGAAAATCGTCGGAGCCATTTTTAGAGGAAATCGCAAGAAAGTGAAAAAAAAAACCTTCTGTAAAGTAGTATTTCCCGGTTGAGGAATTTCGACGGATGACCCACTGTCGGATCCCATGATCAGAGCTAAACGGAAGGAATATCAAGTTTGAACCTTCTACAATTTTTCGTTTTTGAGCTATGCTGTTCACATACACATACATACATACACACACACACATACAACTTTTGAGAATGATACGCATAGAAATACTCGCCTTATTGCCTCTCAACCAATTCACACACAGGACGATCCCTTATTCACATCTTATGAAATTTCAAATGCACTGAGAACTATGAATCCTCGCAAGTGTCCAGGTGCAGACGGTATCACTAGTGAAATACTCAAGGCAGTTTTCGATGTAATTCCTTTAGTTTTACCTATATATATAATAAATGTCTCATAAGTAACAAATTCCCCAGTATTTGGAAAAAATCTGAGGTTCTGCTAAGTATGAAGGCTGGAAAAAATACACAGTTAGCGCCAGGCAGATATAGGCCTATAAGCTTGCTCCCTGTAGCTGGGAAACTGCTGGAAAAATTATTAATCAACATGATTATGCATCATATGGAAGTAAATGATAAACTCAGTGCCAATCAGTTCGGATTCAGGGCTCAGAGTAGCATAACACATTGCTTATTGAAAGTAAATCAGTTTATAAAAGATAACTTGAACATGAAAAAGGAATCTTATTAATCTCGCCCGATATTCAGGGAGCTTGTGACTCAGCCTGGTGCCCGGAAATCTTAAAGCAACTAAGAAAAAAAGATTGTCCAAAAAACTTATATAATTTGACCAAAAGCTATTTTTCTAAGCGTTATGCTAAAATAGCTGCTTTTTAACATTGAACGCCAGGTAAGCAGAGGATGCCCGCAGGGATCAAGTTGCGGTCCTGGATTTTGGAACATATTTTATGACTCTGTCTTATGCTTGAATTATCCAGAAGGGGTGCAGGCATTAGCGTTTGCTGACGATCTTCTTTTGATGGTAACGGGTGAGGATGGCTATAGACTGGAATCTAGAGCAAATATTAGCTTGTATGCTCTCCAAGAATGGGCTAATACTACTAAAATACAATTCAGTAGTCCAAAATGTAAATACCTGCATATAACGAGACATAGACAAGCATACCATCCAACTATTTACTTCATGTCTAGAATGATTAGTTCAGTTGATGAAATTAAATTTTTGGGAATCACCTTCGACAGACACTATAATTGGAAACCACAAATAGAGAATATATGCAACAGAGCAATGCTACTAACAAATGTGCTTACTAAAATTGCCCGTGTCAAATGGGGTTTCAAAAACGAAGCGCTTAAAATTATCTATGAAGGAGCCATTGGGCCAGCTTATGGCTGCCCGGTCTGGAAGGATGCTCTGAAGACAAATAAAATTAGAGTTAAATTAAACCGAATTCACAGACTTATTTTGATACGCGTCATTCGAGGCTATAGGACGATCTCCTACGAGGCCGCAAGCGTGATTGGTAAAATTACCCCAATTGTACTGAAAATTGAAGACTGTCAAATACCTTTGAAGTGAAAAACCTTTCGGATCTAGTTCACATTGATTTACCAATAGGTAGGAAATCTGGCTACACCCGCTCTCATTCCTCAGATCACTCAACCTGCTGCTAAAGAAGAAGATGTTAGTGAAATTTACACAGACGGAAGTAAGGATGGTGATTCAGTTGGAGTGCATGGACTCTTTTTGCTAAAGGTCGGATGGTGCACTCATCTAAGCTAAGACTATCTTCAAACTGCTCAAACAATCAGGCAGAAGCTTTTGCAGTACTAAAAGCTCTCGAGACATTCTACAATAGTTTCTTACCATTTCCCAACAGTAAAATATGTATTAAAACAGACAGTAGAGTCACCATAGAATCTCTTTCAAATACAGGTTGTCATTTACCGCTTATTGAACAAATCCGGAATAAGGTGCTGCTATTGAAAAATCAAGGTTACAATGTATACTTTGAATGGGTTAAAAGCCACTGTGGCACAACTGGAAATGAAGTTGCAGATCAACTTCCGCAAGCTGCCTCAAAAGATTTATCTCTACCCATTTCATACAGTAAAGTACCAATTTCTAAACACAAATCATTAATCAAACAAACACTCTTTCAAAATGGGAAAATATCTGGAGTACAACAGTAAAAGGTTCTAATACCAAACTTTACTTCCCGACAATAACTTCAAGGCAGAAGTGTGTGATGTAACAATCAGTTACAAACTCACACAGATAATTAGCGGCCATGGACATTTTAAATCTTATCTCCATAGATTCAAAATATTAAGTAGCCCAATGTGTGATTGCGCAATAGCAGAGCCTCAAACCACTCAACATCTCATAAATAACTGCACCAAATTAGATCATCTTCGAACAGGCTTCGTCAGAGAGATCATCCTTCATGGAGATGTTTGGCCTGTCCAGGACAACCAACAGCTAATTGATAAAAAGTATCTCCCAGAGTTTACCAAATGTGTCAACAAAATTGATTTTGATAATCTCTAATTTTAAGTTATTAACTTTAATTTTAATTATTTAATTTATAGTTATTTAGAGCAGTTTAATTTTTCCGTTACTTATTGCCAAAATAATTTAAATTTGTTGTTTAAGTTTGAAATGTTTAAAAACATTTTTTATATTTTTAGATCAATTGATTATTAGATATTCATACTTTATTAATTTTCTATTTCATTTTATCTTTTTTTGTATAATTCACTTTTTCAGTTTATTTGATTATTTGAAATTGACGGCTGCACATTTAAATAATATATTTCTTTGCACTCTTTTTATCAGCCATCTCAAGTAAAATTTGCTTTGTAAGTTCAGATACTGTGATAATATATTAAAATATGTCTGTAAATAAAATACAAGTAATATACTTATTTGTATGGAGCATGTAGAAATAAACTCCCTGGTGTTAGGGATACTCTCACCAGGGAAAAAAAAACAAAAAAAACACACATACAGACACACACACACACACACACACACACACACACACACACAGAAAAACCAATAGAATCAATTGGCAGAAAAACGAATTAAACCATCATTGTGGATGCACCCCGGGCTGGTACCTGAGATTCAAGTAATCGAGGATTGCCATGACAGCAATACGCAGGCCATGATAATCTATACGGATGGCAGCAGGAAAGATGGAAAAGTAGGTTCCGCTTTTGTCGTTTACTGGAATGGAGTTGAAATGGCAGCAGAAAAGTACCGACTGGCCGGGCAGTGCTCGAATAATCAGGCCGAGTTGCTGGCGATTGCTAATTCTCTGAAATGGCTCCTACAATTTCACACCAACACTAGAAATAGTACATCTCATCTCATCCCACAAAAATTACGAAGGTAATAAATTTACAAGATCACTTATTGTTAGAACTGATAGCCAATTTTCTCCTTATTCAATAGTGAATAGTACCAATCATATGCCACTTGTAGAAAGAATTCGTGATTCGGTTTTTCGTCTCGGGCGACTTCATTATGACGTTGTATTTAATAAGGTTAAGGCACATATAAGAGAGGTTGGTAATGAACGAGCGGACAGTTTGGCAAAGGAAGCATCTGAAGATTTAAGTATTCCACTGTCCTTCACGTCATCTCCAAAAACATATGTTGACTTTATTTTGGGAAGAGAGAGTATAGATGCATGGGAGCAGGCTTGGTCACCCTGTGAGAACGGGTCACCAACCAAAGAATTCTACCCCAGAGTGACCGACAGGAGGAGAGCCAACTTCACCATTACTCAGCTATTACTCTGAGGAGAGCTACAAACTTACTCAGATTCTATCAGGTCACGGAAGAATAAAGGCATACCTGTATAGATTTAACATAATACCTGATATAGCATGTAAGTGTGACAATGTGACTTGGCAAACATGGGATCACGTCTTGTTGGAATGCCAACTTTTTGAAGGAGAGCGTGCTTTTTTCATCCAGGAAATAACTACCAGAGGCTTGCAATGGCCGCCGAATAAACTCAATTTGATTACTAATATGAATTGTGTAAAATCTTAATATTAAGTTCATAAACAGACTTGACTTAGAAAAATTATTGTAATCTTTGATTTTATTTAATTTAAATTATAAATTTCATATTGTAATTGTATTATGAGTGAGCTTAGTAAGTGTATGTAATATGTAATACTGTGGTATACGCAGAATAAAATAATTTAAAAAAAAAACACATCATTTTCTAAAAACCACTTTTTTTTGGACTCAGGGGACTTCAAAACGGATATTTCCGGTGAAAACTCATTATCGAAAATTTGGTACGATTACAATAAAAAAAAAAAACAATTCTGCTGATGTCCAAGTCAGGAGATCCAAAAATTACTTTTGTAGAATAGAAGCCTCTTGTTTTTCCATTAACATAAGCGAAGTAGACACTTTAAAAAATTGTTTCTAGCACATAAATTTTAAATTAAGGTAATAAATAATCCTCAAGGTTAAGAAAATATAGCCAAAAATAAAAATAATAAAGTTATTTATACCAATTTTGAAATAAATGCTTTTAATGTTTTCTTAAAACTAGAACATTGAATTTAAATAAATAAATAAATAAATAAAGGAAGTAAGAAATTATAAAAATATGTTTGGAAGACTTGAAAGAAATTAGAATGAGAATAGCAAAAAAATAATGAAGATAAATGGCGACAAAAAAAAAATGCTGGATAAAGAAAAATGGGTTAAAAACAAAAGAAAAGAAATAAAGCTTTTAAAATGTGTGTAGTTCTATGTGGATACATTCAAGTTACTGGCGGAGAGGTAGGAGCTTCTGGACATACACAAAGTACTTGGTGGGGGTATGGGATACAAATTACTAATCCTTTCCCTTTTTTTTCATCCAGTCCCTAGTCGCTGGAAACAGTGGAAAAACATGATATAATATACTATGTACATTGCAGATATCCCTGTACTGACAAAAGAGACTTAACAGATCGTAATACACAGTTAATTGGTAATTGTTTTTTCTCTACTAACCTAAAAAATAAAAAGGAACTTGTGCTTGAGAGTGGTACAAAAGTTCACAAATTTAACATGAGTTGCTTTTATTCAAATCTTTGTAAGAAAATATATATATATAATTAAAGAAGTAATAATTAAAAAGAGCCCAACAGTTTAACAACAATTCTCTCAAAAGATTTCGAAGTGTTTATTTTCACTTTCATTTATTGTGATAAAAATATGTAAAACAAAATGTAATGGAATCGTTTGATGTGATTCCTGATGTAGTAGATGTCTTGAAGAGGGCGGAAATTAGTTGAGAGATTTGGAAAGTTAGTGCTCGAATTATTAATACGGATTTTATAAAAATAAACTGTATTTTAACAATAATTTTAACGTATAAATGGTAAATAATAACTAGCAAAATACTTAGGAATAAATAGAAGATAAATAAGTAATAAATTAGAATGATAAAATAAACGAACTAAGATGCACTACTAAAAGATAATAAGTTTAAATGAAACTGTGTATAGTCGCGTAAACTGCTGCTCGTGTATATAGACGTGCTCGTATAGTCGTATATGATATAATGATTCTCTCGTTGTATATGATAGAGTTTATATATCGGTGTTGGCTACACTCACACCAAGACATCTGTCCTAGTGTGCGACCTTGTGCGACCTTCGTAGTTTGCTGACCTTATTTAGGTCAGTGGCCAACCTTATCGGCGCTTGCTTCAAATATTTTATTCATCAATGTAAAGTATTGTAAAAGGCTTTGTTGTTTGTTTGGCCGGCATTGTCTTGAAGACGGCGGCCTGCTCGTAATGACTTTCCATGTCATTACAAAAAATTACAAATCTGGAATGGAACATTCTTATATATTCTTCAGGAATGGAACTTTCTCTTGCTGCAATTTCCATCAATCCATTTTAAAAGAAATTGATTTAGCGTTTATAACCTTCTCGGATATCTTTTCCCATGAACTGATGAAACATAATTCTAAGAAAATAAATACAAGGATCATTCAATAAAAAAAAAAAAAAGACAAGACACTGCAAATCAAAAAATATTTATCTAAGAATAACGATACTTTCATAAACCATAAGTTAGCATCCTTGTCACCTGTTTAAAAAAGCTGTTTTTGACCACTGATTCAGTAAAAAATAACTACTATAACAAATTCATCGAGAGAAAGTCCTCTAGAAATCTGTACCTTAGAAGAACAGCGTTCAGAAATATGTATTGTTTTTTGGAGGAAGTGAAACAAACAGAAATTAAACAACCCAAACAGTTTGTCATAAGATGGGTGTGGGAAGCAACCACAATGCTAACTAAGTAATCCAACTAGATGTCGGAGAAGGGTGGCTAAAAAGACGCAACAATTCGTCATTAGTCCTGTTTGAGACCCAATGCATGGGAAGTATTCATCCATTGGAGTGAATACTGTGAAGCTATCTGTACATGTAGTTTAACAGACGTGTGTGCCCATAGACCCACGAACAAAAGGCCCGTTACAATTGAAGTGGAGAGAAGCGCCTCATTTGACCAGTTTATCTATCTCCCATTCACTCAGATTCCATATGACCTAGTACACAGACTAGAAGTTCATCCTTAGAAGAAGAAAGCTCTTCCTCACTTCTGGAGCTAGATCAGAAGTATAGGCACAAGAATCAGCGCCTTTAACGCAACCTGACTATCTGAACAGATTACAAACACCTTTTAAATTAGTACCTGCTCAACAAAAATACAACAAATAATAGCATAATCCTCAGAAAACAGTCCTCGATATTCACCAAGAGATATCGACAAATAGTGACCTCCTGTATAAATATAGACCGCAGCCTCAAACTTACCGTCCATTCTGCAATACATCGTGCAACATCTGGCGTAATTATCTGGTATCAGATATTTAGACGGACACAACATTAACCTTTCTTCCCCAGAAGACTACTTGATATTCTAAGAATGTTCAAAACTTTTTAACATTCTCTTAGAAGAACCCCTGTATTTGGGAGCTTTAAAAGCATGTCCAGATGAATGGAAGATAATACACTGGGATGTTCTGCCCGCATTAAATTTCTTTTTATTTGTTTCGCATAAGAAGAAATCATTACGTATCTCGCCTAGTTTCGCAGCTACAATGAAGTGCAAACAAATGTCTGCAAATTTGATGGACACTTCACAAGACATGGAATTTTTTTTACTGCCAACTTAAAAAAAAGAACAGGAACTATTACAGAGATGGGGATAAATATAAATATACTAGGGAATTATGTAGGCAAGTAGATGAATTGTGAGATTCATTTAATAACGCCAAATTGAGACTAACCAATTATCTCTTTACTTATTGAATACTCCTCATAATATGAATAATAATTTTGAAATGTGAATCCAAAACTAAAAAAAATTTTAATAAAAACCTACGCAAAAAATAAAGAATTCCAAAAATAGTATCTAGAACTATAAAACTACTATATGAAAATATATTCATTCAACAGTTACAATGCTTTTTTTGTGCACTGTTCTTATATATATATTCCTTGACATTTGCGGTTTTTATGTATTAAATATAGTATGGCAATTCAAAAGAAGACAGGCTAGGGAATAACCATTTCCTGTATATAGTGGGTCAACAAGGAAAAGGTAAATGTTATGGAAGGTCTTAAGGAGTACTAGGTACCCACCCACAGGAAGTGTGACAAGGATACAAGTTGTATGAGATCGAAAGAGAAAGAGAGAGTGTGTGATAGAGAGAGAATATTATCACCCAGAACACTGGAACTACCTTACGTGAAGTAATATATGGTGAAGGACAGTAATGGGATGATATCCTTTCTACGTCCCTATTTCCTTTCTTTTTCATCTTCTTCTTCCAAAAAACCTGACTCTCTCTCTCTCCACTCAGTAATTCTGACCACTATTGCCCGTCCAATATCTATTTCATTTATGTAAAAATGTTTATCGAACATTACATTTCTTTTTTAGCACGTAGGCAATCAAACGAATTACATATATATCAAATGTATTACCTTTCTCAGACCCAAAATAAAAATAATATAAAAACAGTTTTGACAGTTATTTTTTCATAATTTTGTTCCACGAAGGCAAAATGTTGAGATAAAATATTCAGTATATTTCTACTTTCTCTTATTCCTTAATAAAGAGGAAGTATTGTAATCGTGTTAAATTTTCGATATCAAGTTTTCATCGGAAATATCCGTTTTGAGGGTCACCTGAATCCAAAAAAGTGGTTTTTAGCAAATGGTTTGTGTGTGTGTGCGTGCGTGTGCATTATGTGAACAGCATGGCTCAAAAATAAAGAATCGCAGAAAGTTCAAACTTGATATTTCGTTTACGTATCGCACCGTTTAGGATCTGACAGTAAGTTATGTGTCAAAATTCCTCAACCGGAAGTACCCCTTTACTAAATGATTTTTTTTCACTTTTTCGCCATTTACTCCAAAATTGCTCCGACGATTTTCTTTAAACTTCCTATGTTAACTACACATACAAAGATCTACAACTTTTTTTTAAAACATTTCTGTAGGAAAAATTCATTTAAGGGCACTTTTAGGGGAGGATTTTTTCCTTGTCACATTGAATTCCTTTGCCCTCCTCGAATTCTTATTTGGATGTACACCATGATGGTGAGACCTATTATCACCTATGGCGCAGTAGCGTGGTACAGCAGAACAAAGCTTGAGAAGGTCAAGAAGACTCTTGACAAACTACAGCGCCTTGCGTGCCTATGCACGACGAGAGCAATGAGGACGTGTCCTACAGCCGGGATTGAGGTTATTCTCAATCTCACACCGCTCCACCTAGTGATGGAGCGAATGGCGAAGGGAGCCCTCCTCAGAAACTCTAGGGAGGGCATGGGGGGATGTGGGCTAGGGGTTGGGAGGCGAATGCCTCCTTCTGTTGGCTTCCTCCCCTGGGACTTTCCTAGAGATAGTATGACCAAGAATACAGCTTCGTTAGAAATTTTTCTACGAAGCTAAGTACGAAAGGAGAGTGGAGCGATGGATCCGCCCCGGACAGCATTAGCAAGCATGCCATTAAGTGGTATATAGATGGGTCTAAGACCCTCGAAGGAACCGTGGCAGGAGTGTTTGGGCCTAGAATCAAACACTCAGAACCCATGGGTAGGTTTCCTATCATCTTCCAGGCGGAAATCCACGCTATTGGAAGGTGCGTTCAGTTGAACCTTGATCGAGGATATCGGAATCAGGAGATAGTTATCCTATCCGACAGCCAGGCGGCCATTAAAGCACTGAGCTCTTATGTAATCAGTTCTAAAATGGTATGGGAATGCCTAGGCAAGATTAATGAACTAGGCAGGAGCAATAAGGTTACCCTACATTGGGTGCCGGGACATGTCGGCGTGGATGGTAATGAGGCAGCTGACGCCCTGGCAAAGGAAGGCGCTGTATCTCCTCTTATTGGGCCAGAGCCCTTTTGTGGAGTCAGTGACCAAGTATTTCTAGAAGAAATTAAGAAGGAGGAGGTGGCTAAAAGAGCTCGTCTCTGGAACACCATCCCGGGACTGAGGCAGGCCAAGGTCTGTCTGGGCGGTTATAACCAGGAAAGATCGAAAGCCTTCATCAGTCTGAGTAAGAATAGGATCCGTATTCTTACGGGATTCCTTACGGGGCATTGCAGACTCAGGGGGCACCTGAGGAAGCTTGGCCTAGTAGATGACGGCATATGCAGATTCTGTGGAGAAACGGAGGAAACTCCGATACATCTCCTCACTGACTGTGATGCTGTCATTCAAAGAAGATTCAGCAGTCTAGGTTGTTACCAGATAGGGGAAGAAGAAATACTTACCCTAGAACCTTCCAGGATCCTGAGATTCCTCAGGGATTTAAACCTGGAGAGGGTGCTATAGATGAGCTAGCTCATCTTAGGCACTAGAGGGGGGTACAATAAATCAAGAATGGTCGCGGTACAGAACCCTCAAAAAAAAAAAAAAAAAAATTGAATTCCTTGAGAAAACTTTATTGATTTTTTAGTACATATTGAGGGATTTATTCCTGGATAATGCTCGGTCGGCTACATACTGTAGCTTTAGTACAACAGTAGTATGAAACTAATGAAAAAGTAGACTGGGATGTTCTGCCGGACTAATTTTTTTTTTTATTTCTATCACCCAAGCATGCGTAATGACGTATCGCCTAGTTTCGTATTTTTATACATGCCTTGATTCTCAGACTGCTCTGATCGGTCAAGAACCAGTTTCAAACTGGTTTGAAGTTTAGTTGAAACATTTTCTTCTTAATTGGAAATTGCTTTCATTTTTGCCTGAAACTAATATAAACTAGTTTGAAACTTTGTTGGAACAATCCTATTATAAATAATCCTCTTATTAAATTTGTAAACAGTTTTGAGGGAATTTTTAATTAGTTCAACACAATTCATACTCCGTACAGTATCCCAAAGTCTTTAAAAAAGAATCTATAAGAACAAAAAGTATCAAGAATTTATATTTTCGGCCAACAATATCGCATAATCTCTTTTCCAAATTTAAACTCTAAATTTTCTTACTAAGTACCAGATAAATAAGTAATGCATATCTTTTTACTTTCTCTTACTCTTGGTAAAGAGTAATCTTGAGAGTATTGTAATCCTGTCAAATTTCGTTATACAGGGTTCCCCGTTTTGAGTGTGTGTGTGTTTGTATGTGATGGGATCTGACAGTACGTTATCTGTCAAAATTCCTCAACAGGAAATATCATTTCACTAGTTGTTTTTTTTTTTACTTTTTTGCAATTTTTTCAAAAATGGCTCCAACGATTTTCTTGTTTTTTTTTTTGTTTTTTTAACTTTTCATATCAACTATGCATATTTAGAGCTACAACTTTTAATTGGAACATTTCTTCGGGAAAATTCATCTAAAGCATCTTTTGGTTAGGTTTTCCAATAAAGTGCTAATTTAGTTTATTAATACGATTCTATCAGCCGTATAATATTAATCGGAATTAAATATGTTGTTATTCAGTTGTCCTGAAGTGTGTATTTAACAGGTTTTTTTTTGTTTTTTTTTTTAAAAACTGCGATTCTCTCCAACTTTTTCCCGTGAAAGTTCATTTGAAGAAGTGCTGGCGGTGGCGAGATGTTATGCTTTCCTTAAATGTCAGTTTATATATAGTTCAGAAACCCATACATGTAAATTGCAGCAACTAAACATCTAGTTAGAATTATACTGAATAAGTGGATGGATCCGCAATGCTGGATAACATCTGGTATTTTATCCGTCGTAGCTTGCATATTCATTTTTTTCCTAATCAGTTTCCGATTTTCATCCATCGTCAGGGCTGTGCGAATTCACCAAGTTTGTGTAGAGAGTTCACTTCAACCTAATGTTTCTGTTACACTCACACTTGTTGGCTTGTTGGTTGTATATAACTGCGGGAGGATATCCATCATAACTTGATAAAAACACTGAGCATACTTAACAACTGTATTAAAATTTAATCATAAAGTATTCTTTAAAACATGCTATTTATTATCCACTGTTTTCTAATGTCTTGTTCAGAAACATTAGGTTGAAGTGAACACTCTACACGAGCTTGGTAAATTTGCTCTGACGATGGATGAAAAATCCGAAACCAGTCTGGCACAATATAAATATGCATACTACGACGGATAAAATACCAGATAAGAATTATATGTTTGATGAAAATTAGTCTTTTTACTAATTAGACCATGTAAATTGTAGTGAGAGAAAGTTGTGTGATTGTTTCACACTAGATTTTTTTGTTTTTATACAAAATGATTTATCTTTTTAACTGCGGCTGCAGATCTACAGTTTGATATACATATTTCTTTTTAAAAAATGAATTATTACGTTTGTGATGGATACCAGAAACATATTTTATTTGAAAAATATTATTTCAAGAATATCCTAACATTCAAAAGGGTAAGCCAGGTAGAAGAAGTCCAGTTACTGGGAGAGTTCATGAACCTTGATAGCATTGTCCTACCCCCTTCTTCTCACAGGGGAGGAATTGAACGAACAATTAGAAGACATTCCTTCAAGCACAGTTGGTTGTAGACACCGAAGCAGAATACTTGTTTTTCGCTCTCTTAGCATTAGTGCATATTAATAAGTTAATAATATCTTGCAAATAACTTGTAGTTATTATTTTAATAGAATATATTTATTGTTAGCAGTGGTGACTACTTTCTTGTTTCTCATACTTCTCTCTTAAACATATATACTTACAAGCCCTTTTAAAA